>JAMPIV010009404.1:600000-827868 GCA_024509875.1 Oreohelix idahoensis | reverse complement strand
TAAGTATGCGACGGAGTCACACATTATGGATCACGGTTCGCGATGATGGTCTTGCGGGGCAGTGTGCTCTCTTAGGACTGCGATAGCGGCAGCAATATTACCTGTTCGCACATAGTGGCATGCCAAGGTCACTGCGAGTGTATTTCTCAGTTTACTTTACACAGCAGTAGAGTCTAGATGTTTACACTGCTCTAGATTCAATCCATAAATGATTAATTGCTCTACTTATAGTTTGGTACCTAGGTCGATTTTCTTCACTTCAGGTGTTGAAGGTAAAGCGAGAATGTTAATGTGCGATTATGAGAATAGCACTTTCTTATCGAGATCTCGAAAAACTGTAGTAAGTCACACTTTTCAACAGCGTTCGCTTTCATGTGCAAAACATTTAATATCTTTCAGCATGAAACTTAAAATTTCAACAAAGTCTGGAATTCAGAACATTTTTACAATAATAAGTATAATAAAATTCTATCATCTCATCAGATGTCTAGAGCATATTCCATCCGATGCAAAAATCTCCTTTTCCTTGGTGTTTGCATCCTTTGTCTCGAAGGCCTACTCAATTGTCAAATATCGCGGCGAATTCAAGCTCGCTCATTCCACCACCGTGTTCCTTCTTTTAAGTTACCAGTCTTATTTTAGGTCGACGACATTTACCCATCTCCACAGATTTGTCCATTTTTTCTTTATAAATCATAAAGCAGGTTTCCTCGAAGTAAAATGCTTTTCCAACACAAGAAATCATTTTCTAACTCTACATGGTTTGAGGTGTAAAGACTAAGATTTTTTGCAAATTGACTCAAATCCTCGAACCTAGATTCTGCTGCGACTAGGGTTGGGAGCTCTATTCAAAATACATTATTTAACGAGTTGTCACTACATTACGCCAGTAAGAAATAATATATAATACTAACGCACCACACAATGTCCTCAAATACACATTTTTAGAAAGAAATGATGAAGTTTGATTTTCCTCAAAACACTTATGTAGAGCTGGACCAGATACGACCTCTTGAGTTGCGCTCTTTCATTCTACTGCCAAATGGCGTTGTTGTTCCACTTTCCCCGGGGTAAATCTGAGCTATCCGATTGGTCAGGGGAAATCACCCAATTATTAGAAATGGCGTGTAGAAGCGACTCTACCCTAAATATGTGACACTATTTATTATTTTCTGTTTCTCATAAAATATAAAATTATGGGGTGGTCTGTGCTTCCTCTGTCTTGTAAGAATATAGTCTGTTTCCAAAGGAACAACTATGTACACGGCCACAGTACACCACTGTAAAGTTCTGTTGTTTGCGACTCCACTGTAAAGAATCGAGTGTGGTGTATAGAACCTCACTGTAAAGTATGATGGCTGGTAGTACTGTTGTATTCAAAGAGGTGCTGTCACCGTGAAGACAGACACAGGTCAACTCGACCTACACAGGGTAGTGTAAACATTGAAGTGAGAGTACATTGTACGCGAATGGTAGAATGGTTCTGAAGAGTTGACAGCTTGGTAACAATATATTCATACTCTCACATGTAGAAGTCAAGGATTACTGGAACTACTGTGTTCTTTTTATAATATTTAATGAGACGCACACTGGAACAGTACGTGTATGGTTACAGGAACACATGACGACATAAACAGCATGGTGTTGATCAATGGTGTATCATCTTAAGTTAGCATACATGCTGGATAACCTCATACTGGAACATTTGTAGACAAGCATTCAGAGTTCTATAGCTAATCCACATATATATATATATATATATATATATATATATATATATATATATATATATATATATATATATATATATATATATATATATATATATATATATATCAGGTTGTACTGACAGATCACGTCAGTTTATACATAATGTTCATAGTGACTCTTGTACAGAATCTCTCTTAGCATGAGTGTAGCTTGTACTCTAGCGTAGATTCTTTCAAATAGCATTCAGCACATATCTTCGGAGTAAATGCTAAATCTCCCATAATAGATCTTTCTTTCATAACTGTGATCTCTGGATCATTATCGGGTAGTAAGGGACAACCCGTTTCTCTGATGAATGATTGACAATAATTCGGATTCCAAGATGGCTTCCTTGGTCCTTAACATCGCTCACACAACGGTGAGATGACAAAACTTCTAGAAAGATTCACTTCATAAGGATATCAAAGTTTCCACCAATATCAGCATTATCTGTCCTCATAATTGCTGTGTAGAAACATTCTTAGTGCTGCTAAACGATATGTCGTTCTGACATCTGAACATAAGTAGATTCATGTAGGCCTAAACATAACCCATCGTAAGCCTAGGAACGAAGTCAGTAAAAGTACGTTTACCTTGGCCAAGAATCAATAGCAAGCACAAAAACACTTTTCTGGCGTAATAGAAACAATACTGGGGAACACATAGACTAAAACAGTCCTAGAAGACACAATCTTCTTCCCCATGATAACTTGAGATCACAAAACTTTGGACCGCTCGACATTGGCGTCCCGCCAGACTCCATAACCAAAGAACACACTCTCTTATCTTCATCCGCTGAGCGTGTAAGAAGAAATAATCCAGCCAAGACACACAAAGATAACATGATATAAGACCGAATCGTCTCAAACAGACAAGCAGTAAACCTAGATTCAGACTTTCAATATTCCTGCAAAACCTTAAGCGAGAACAATCTGTTCCCAGCTATAATATAAAATCTAGATTCCTCCGCTTGTTCAATACACGAGAACAAAACAGGAACCGATCACTCAAAGAATAAAATACACATTTACTATTCTGAGTTATTCCCCTTTCTTACAAGTTGTAAGTTCATAAATAAATATCCTTTTATCAAACAGATAGTTACATTTTCATTTGTAATCGTATCAACTGTAATCTGTGCGACATATAAAAAATATGTACGCAACAGGGTGTCCAATGCTTGGGTGCCACACGTTGGCACTGGGCGCAGGATTTCACGTATCTGATAATATCAGTGTTCATTCCTGGCCACCAATAGTGAGTCGATATTTGCTGATTATTGGCGTTTTGTCCCATATGCCCGCTAAAGATAAGAGAATGCCCCATTTCTAAGATTTGGTCTCTGTACTGCGTCGGTACTAGCAGCTGATTATGCCCTTGATCAGGGTTGCCCGTTCTACGATATAGTACGCCATCCTTAGAAAAGATGTCTCCGCTGTGTCTGGGGTCCTTGGCCATGGGCAGTTTCCTAAAGTAGGGTTCCAAGGTAGGGACCTTTTGTTGCGCCTCTTTTAGTTCCTTAGATAACAAATTTGGCACAGGCTCCCGTTCTTTCTTGGTTTTCCCTCTTGTGGTTACTGCTGCCACAATCGGCTCTTTCGGTCTCCCAACAAACACATACTTACATCCAAGTATTAGTGGGTAGATAGGATCATCCATAATAGCCGCTTTGATAACACCTCTGACGAAATCAGAGTGTATCTCCACCAAAGCGATGGGAAGCGTCATAAGTGCATCAGAGTGAAAATTCCACATAATTTGACGGTGTCTTCTGTCTCTTGACCAGGTTTGACCAAATGTCTTGCGACAATACAATCAAAAGATAATCCTGTGTCAAAAAGACAAGATGTTGAAGTCCCGTTCAAAATAACAGTTCCTCGCGTTGAGGGCCTCTCAACATCAGGTTGAGAATCACTGACACTCATTCTCCGTTGCGAGTCTGTTAACAAGCAACCGATTCTATTCGTCCAGGTGTGCTTGCTCTGATCAGATGTCCCCTGAGCAGGGTCTTTCCCTTGTCTTGACCTTTCTGGCGGCTGTGCCATGTAGGCAAGTCGGGCTGATCAGAATTTTTGTTGGTGGGGTATTTGGTCTTGTAGAATTTCAATTTTTCCGGGGGAGGGTTCTGATGTAAGGTTTCTCGTTGATTATGGTGATGGGAAGAATGGGAAGACGGCTCTAGAATATTCCTTAGAGAAGGCTCATCTGTCGGCTTGCGTTTTGTGATGGGAAGCTCGGCCAAAGCATTTACGTAACGTTTAGACTTACTGAGAATGTCATCCAGCTTTACTGAGCCTTGTTCGGCTAGAAATCTACGCGTTTCGTTTGACAAAGTGGTTTTTATTTGTTCTGTAAGAACACATTCGAGAAGTCCTTCGAAAGTGAGAGGGAGCTCGGAAAGTTCCATTCACTTAATCAAATAGCCCGTCAAGCGTGAGGAGAACTGGGGAAATATCTCAGTGCTTTCCTTCCGGCTGTTTCTGAACAGGTGCAAAAATTTGCGAGCGTTCATTTCGAAACGCTCCAGTAAAGCCTTCTTCAACATGTCGTAGTTATCTTGATGGCTGCTTCCCAGCTTGACGTAGACGTCATCAGCACTACCTTTCAAAGCCAGTGAAAGCTTTAGACACCACTGGGAGCTCTATAACCCATACAGTGTCGCCATTCTCTCAAATTTTTCTAGAAACGAGTCAACTTTCTCATTGGGGTTCGGAAAGGATTCCAGGGCGAAAGACATAGCTACGAGTTGAAGAGATTGGGTACTGGATTGATCAGTTAACTGTGACTGAGGTGGAGACTCTCCATTGCTGGAGGAAGACACAGCACCACGACTTTGAACCTTTAGGGCCTTAAGCGCCAGTTCTTGTTGTCGCTCCTTCTCTCTTTCCTCATGTTGTCTCTCCTTCTCTCTTTCCTCGTGTTTTGCCCTGCGAGCTTCCATCTCTGCCTCAATTTTCTTCTGTTCCAATTGACGGTCGTCCGCTTCTTTCTTTTCCGCTCTTTCTTGTGTTGCCTTCTCCTTCTCTCTAGCTTCGGATTTCTTCTTCTCCGCGTCATATTTGTCAAGTTCTTCGTTGACAAAAGCGGCAACTTCTTCTCCTTGCAATCCTGTTTCCTTTGCTTCCTCTCTTAACACTGCTCTAAGTTTAGCACGCTCAGCCATGTCAAATAACTGGATGCCGCTAACCCTAGAGAAAAAGAAGAAAAGAAGGAGAGAAAAAAACTCTATCCTAAACCAACTTACGAGAAAAACAAAAAAACAAAAAATTAATATTATTTCACTGAGATGCCTCCTGTCCTGTTATCCGTTATCTAATCTATCGCTTTTATTATCTGGCCCAAGCTCCTAATACAGACGACTAAGCCAAATAAATGGTAGATCAGTCTAACAGTGGGAAAACTACTTTTACTATCGGTGGATTTACAAAAATGTATTACAAAAATGAAAGAGAAAAAAAAATTTAATATTTTCCCTTATTTTATAAATCCACCAAAACTCACCCACTCTAGAAGTCAGTTAAGAGTAAGGAACGTTATTAGCTAGAAGTAAAATCAGAAATCGGTCCTTAGCTTAAGCTCAAACCCTGCTGCTTCTTAAAAATACCTAGTGATTGCCAAACAATCACGCGAACTAGCGGCTTTAAACAAAATTACCATATATATCATAAATCTGACAAAGATTATACTCAGAACAATTTCCACGTAACTATATGATGCTGTGGAAAGAAAAATAGTCCTATATGTGTGTGGTCAAACACCCAGATACTAAGATCGCTGTCTAGGGGGTAATTATTTTTATACCCTAACTCACAAGACAAACTCACAAACACACTCTATCTAGTTGAAAATTCAGATTACGTATAAAACTTAGACATTTATCTAGAATCAGACTATAGTTCAGTCCCGCGATGAGCGACGATTAGGTCGTATAGTCTCCTGAACTAGATTCAAATCCTACGGACGTGCCCACATTAATGTCGTGTATGATTTATCAGATAGGTAATAGATGTTTATAGCCCTGTCTGAGCAGGGGTGATAGTGATAACAATGTGAAAGTAAGGGGTAAGATATATTTTTTTTCAACAAGGGTGGTCGTGTTAGAGAAAGGACAGTCTCTGGATAGAATAATTTATCTAATCCAGCCTATCTGGGCGACGATATTTAAATCAGACGCACTTTCTCTCCTTGTACGAAGATACAAGTTACACTGCACTCACGTGCACACAATTCTGTGACAAATACGTACAAACGTAAAAACAAACTATGGATAACATATAATAGATAGGGGTTGACCGACACAATAACTAAAAGTTTAATAAAGTTTATTATCAATAGAAAATCACAACATAAATCATATGCATCAAGAGATCATGGTTTACAGACAAAATGAAAATTAATCAAATAGGTTCTCCCTTCTGGTAAAGAAAAAGAAAGGACGATCTCAACAGAGGTTAATTAACCCAAAAGATCAAAGGTTAACAATAAGTTATGAAATAGTCAATATGAGAAAAGAATAGGTTCCTAATGTAAACTATCCCGTGACTAATCAGATTATTGAGACAAAAAAAAGTAAGAAGAAACCATATAAGTATATGATGTTAACAAAAGACATCAGTTTCTTTCTCTGTTCATTCAATTCACATACACGTAGTGGCCACTTTCAGATACACTTACCCCAGTAGTTGTCGCAGGCATTCCAAGGAAATACACTAATAAGTAATATGTATATTTAGTGTCAAATTTAAGTTTGCCAAATCCTGCCCCAGACTCTCCGTAGTTGCTGACTGCAAATTTCACAGGAGTCACTAGAGTCGGTGTTTAGTTTGTACTGAATACAATAAGTTATCTATGCCTTCAGTTGGTTGGAGTAAGGTTCATGCGTGGTGATCGCCGATGTAGAATAAATAGAACATATACAGTTCCTAGGTTGTTTAGCCTCATGTGGCTGAAACGCTAGGTTTAAGTTACACAAATGTTGCTGATAATATATTGCCACAGTAGGCTGATGATAAATATATAAATATATAAATATATAAATATATAAATATATAAATTTATATATTTATATATTTATATATATATATATATATATATATATATATATATATATATATTTATTTATTTATTTATTTATTTATTTATATATTTTTATATATATATAAGTAAATCTGGTAATAGTTCTGGCCCCGTTAATATTATAATTCAATGGTTCTATTCTGGTTTCTCGCAAAAAAATTGGACCGCACAGGTCACAGCAAGAAGCTCATCAATATTAAATATTCTTGGATGCTTATAATATTATAAGTCCGTATGATCATAAGTTCGTATGGCCATAAGAAAAGCCGCTAGTACTCAGGTTTTGACCAGCCTATATAAAAGAGAATATAAACATTTAACCAAAGTATCAATATCATGTCTAACACGTGTTAAAATAGGACCTCTTCACCACTGTTATAAATTAGATTTAAAACACACGTGTCTAGCTTATCCTATCATTCTGTTAACGCGTGATATGAACACTAGTCATTTTTTAAAAAATTACATAAAATGGATAGAAGTAAATAATATATGCCGTCTGTTGACGGTTGTTTAATGTATGTACTAGTCAATTTAAAACATCTCTTACTGGAAAAATAGCGAGTAATTAAATTTACTTTACGGCTTGAAAGTTAGCTATAAGTTATTTAATTAGCACAGAAAATCTCAGTGAAATATATATTGAAAACTTTAAACACACTAAATCACTTTGAAGCTAGTATATAAATTACCGCAATCAGAAAACTGAAACACTCCACGAAAATCTAATAATTTTCACTCTGTACGAGAAATCTTAAGATAACGAGCTAGTGAGTTGAGATAGATTTCTGGCAACTGATCATGGCTATCGGAGAGACAGGGTATATATTGATATGTTCCGTACTATCGTTCTTTAATGTGAAAGTCACACCACTGCCAGACCCGAGCCAGTTTGTCGTTCGATTTGTTGAATCAACGGTATTTTACCACATCTTGATTTTCTTCATCTCCGCCTTGCCGAAAATCAGCTACGCAATTTTCACCTGAAAAATTTTCAATTCACGGCCCATCTCACTGAATATCGTGAGTTCCCCTGATCAAAGAATCTATTACGCCATGCTCCGCGCTTCGCTCTCTGTTTCACATAGGGCTTAATTGCCAGATGGCCCACGTGTTAATTGCACTGGTGAATCCTTCGTTCATGTAGTAGAAAATATACTCTAGATGGGGAGGGGCAAAAGTGGATGATTACTGCTGCACTGATTTTATTTGTGACACTGTAGAACATGAAAAGTGATTTGATGCTTGCTCCTCATCTATTGCCTCATCTCGTCACATGTGAGTCCTCTGCAGCTCTCAACCAGCTTATTCTTTGAATCTCGGACTACACGGTTCTCTGTCAAGTTGTTTTTGGTCGGCCTCTCTTTTGCATTCCTTCAGGGGTCCATAGCATTGCTGTTCTTGTAATGGCATCGGGGTCTCTTCTGAGGACGTGGCCAACATACCCCCAGCGTCTGCCAGGTATGATGGTGTGCGTGTCCTCTTGGTTGCTTCGAGTATGCAGTTCTTGGTTCCTGGTGGTATTCAGCAAAAAGATTCGGAGAATTTTCCTTGGGCAGATTGTGTGGAAATAGGACAATTTTGACATTGGCATCTGTTACTCTCCAACATTCTGCAACATAGAAGTATGTAAATGTGTCTGCCTGTTCCAGCTTCTGGTTCCTTATTGTAATGGGCTCAGGATTGTCCACGTTGAGTGTCCCAACCTCTGTCTTCTTGCGATTGATGTCCAGACCACCCCTGCCACTTTCAGTCTGTCTGATATTGATTCAATGTGTTCATGAGCATATTCTATTTCCATTGTAGAACACGTTTCATTTTTTTTAACGTATAGGCACAATTATGATTGTCCTTAAATTAATACATTGTACTCCTGTTTTTGACAAAGTAGGAGCTGCGCTGATGCTACACCGTTCTGGCGACCGGGTGATCCAGGATCAAACCCGGGCGACGGCATTTGAGGTTCATATTACTTTGGGAATTGAAAAACAATATATCTCCTAATTATAACTCCATCAGATCTGCCTGTTGAAACAAACGGATAACGTAAAATCAATCTTTGTTTTTTCTCATTAATTTAAAAAATAAAAAAAGCCTCAAGATCATTCAGGTATGCATCTGATAGTTCCTCACTCAGTGCTTCTCTGAAGTGCTCTGCCCACTACATGATACATAGACCAAAAACGCGTTTAAATCTTCAAACATACGTCTATTCAGATGGTCATTACAACTTCAGGGTTGTGATTTTGAGGTTCTCCCGATAGCGGGAAAGGACAATGTGATAGCCGACGCTCTTTCTAGAATAATGTACTGACTCATATGTGGTTTCTAATACGTATTACTGGGAAACAAGTGTGATAGTGCGCGTGTTTTGTCACAAGAGGCACGATAGGAAGTATAGTCCATACATAGACCATGGTGTTTACCATGGATGATCACAGTCATGCAATCACAAAATATTTACTTGTTTACTTATTTATCCATGTCTTGCATTTCTTGCAGTACTATTGTATAATTTGAATGCAAATTTTTGTATATGTCATTCCATTTGTTGATATAGGATCATGAGTTGGATTACTGGGAAACGGTGATCGTGTTTTGTTACAAATTTGATCTCGCATGGATGATCACAGTCATGCAATCACAAAATATTTACTTGTTTACTTATTTATCCATGTCTTGCATTTCTTGCAGTACTATTGTATAATTTGAATGCAAATTTTTGTATATGTCATTCCATTTGTTGATATAGGATCATGAGTTGGATTAGCGGTGATCTTACAAATTTGATCTCGCTTCATCTGGTAATTGCCTGTCTGAAAACTATGTTTTCAGTCGTTCGCGGGAAAAAAGGGGGGGGGGGGTAATGTGGCGTTGGCTATTGCACGCCACATGCCAGAAAATAAACAAGATTTTGGTGCTGGTGAGCGCGGCACGATGATGATTTATCCCTTTGTGTATTGCGCACATGACGTGACAGCAGAGCCGGATTAACGTAGTAGCAAAAGTAGCATATGCTACGGGCCCCGCGCATTTAGGGGCCCCGCGCCAATAAATATGTACATAATTTTTGGGTCATCTAATACGAGCGTTAAACCAATGATCTTGTGATTTATGCCATCTTTAGCGCCTTTTCATTTGGTGTCACGAAATTGTGAGAGAAAGAGCATAAGAGGGTGACTTAGTGTGACTCTTCATTATTTTTATCTTAACTGTTTGCGGACGGAAGCCATTTAAGTGGCGTTGAAAATTTGGTCACGTTTGCACGGAAGCCACTTTTTTGGCTCTAGGCGACTGTCCATCTAATTTTATTTCGTTCTGTGTGAAATGAATTTGCATTAACAATAAAAAATAGAATTTAGAAAACGGATACGTCCTTTTTTTTTTTTTTTTTTTTTTTTTTTTTTTTTTTGAGGTATACGGCGTGCACGCACTCTCTTTCGATCTTGATTAAAATTTCTTGATTTTTAAGGTTAGAAAACTCAAAAAATGAGCAGTAGTCACAGAGATATTGGACGTAATTAGTCTTCTGAAAGTGAAAAACGTAAAGCGAAGGAAGAAAAAGAAAGAAGAGATCAACTTGTGATATCAAAAACACGTAAGCTGACAGAATATTTTGATGTTCATGGTGGTGGTACTCTAACCGCTGAAGCTGGAAGTACAGGAAGAACTAGTACTAGTGCAGGCTGTGCAGCAGAAAACATAAGGCAAAACCCAGTATACACTGAGTCTGAATGTGAAAGAATAAGTGAAACGAAGAAGTACTCTAATGATATTGGTAACTGGCCGAACGATGACTGTGAGCGTGAATATTGGATATCCAAGGGAAGTGAAATATGTCAACATGTTGATAGTGCCTTCTCTTCATCCGTGCGATTGTATGACACTGAAAAGAAAACTCGATACTGTCAGAAGTCTTATTTTACACATATTCATAAACTTACAAACAAGCAACATGCAAGAAAATGGTTATGCTATTTAGAAAGTAAAGGGCGCCTATTCTGTTTCCCATCCAAGCTTATGAGTTCAGAATGTTCATCAAAGTTTACTGTGGAAGGGTTTAATGACTGGAAAAATGCAAGCAATCTATTGCGTCGACATGAAGAAAGCTTCTCACATAGACAAGCTTTAATTTCACTGTTGATGCGTAAAAACAAAGGTGAACGTGTCGATTCCCAACTTGTGAAACAAATGGACATTCAAGAAAAGTATTGGCACAAACTTCTAGAGCGAATAATTGAAGTTGTGAAGTTTTTAGCAGAACGAGGCCTTTCATTTCGTGGCAGTGATGAAATTGTTGGGTCCCCTTATAACGGGAATTACTTAGGGTTGTTAGAACTACTGGCCAGGTTTGACCCTTTTCTGGCAGAGCATATAAGTACTCATGCAAACAAAGGATTTGGACATACATCATATCTATCTAAAACAACGTGTGAGGAATTCATCAATCTGATTGGATCCAGCATACTGGATCACATTCTCTGTGAAGTGAAGAAATACAAGTATTATTCCGTTTCATTGGGTTCTACTCCAGATATATCTAATATGGACCAGCTGACTTTGACTCTGCGCTATGTTTTGTCATCTGGACCAGTTGAAAGATTTGTGACATTTTTTAATATGGAAGGTCATAGTGCTGAACAGCTTACTAAAACTCTACTTAATTTTTTAAAGGCAAATGACATTGATATTAAAGACTGCCGTGGTCAAAGTTATGACAACGCCAGCAACATGAGTTTCAAGTTTATAGGATTACAAGCACGAATTAAAGAGATAAATATGTTTGCGCATTTCATTCCGTGTTTTGCACATTCACTAAATTTGGTTGGAAAATGTGCTGCTGAAGGTTGTCAAGAAGCAGTCATTTTCTTTGGATTTGTTGAAACTCTGTACACCTTCTTTTCTGCTTCTACCTACCGGTGGGGTCTCCTTTCTACTGCATTATGTGTTGGCGGTACTCATAATAAGTCCCATTTGCTCTTTGTGAAAAGACTGTCAGATACCAGGTGGTCCGCTCGGGCAGATGCAACAAAAGAACTTTTACACAGCTTTTCTGCAATAAAACAAGTCTTGGATGATATTTCAGATAACAATGATCAGAAGGCAGAGTGTCGTCAACAGGCTCGTGGTCTACTTTCAACCATGATGAAGTTAGAAACAGGAATAATGATCATACTGTGGGATCAAGTATTACAGCGTTTTCAAAAGACCAGTGCTTCTTTGCAATCTTCTGACCAAGATTTGAATACAGCTTGTGCACTCTATGAATCCCTGCGGGGGTATATTCAAGCTATGCGGTCTACTTTTGCAGACTTAGAGCAAAAGGCCAAGGATGTGACTGAGTGTGAACATTATCAAGAACAAACTCGAAGAAAACACAAACGAAATCGAGAGTATGATGATTTAAGTGGTTCCAGCACACTTGATCCACTTGTTGAATCTCAAACGCCTTCTCAGCAGTTTAAAAGCCGAACATTTCTTGTCCTTATTGATAGCTTGCTCTCTGCCTTGTCAAAACTCCAGAAAGCTTATCAAAAGTTGAATGATGTATTTGGATTCCTTCGTCAGTTACAGTCGTTTACACCTGAAGATGTGGTAACGAGATCATCGAATCTTATTAAATCATATCCGGAAGATCTGGAAGAAAGTCTTTGTGAAGAACTTGTGCAGTTTACAGAACTGTTGAAAACTGATCTTGCTTCTCATATTGGCACTACTCTAGACCTTGTAGAGTTACAGTTTTACCGTTTGATAATTGACATTTCTTTAGAGTCTTGTTTTCCAAATGTAGAAATCGCCTTGCGCATCTATTTGTCCCTAATGGTAACCAACTGCAGTGGAGAACGATCATTTTCAAAACTGAAACTTATTAAAAATGAACTAAGGAGCACCATGGGTCAAAAGAGATTGAACAATCTCACACTAATGAGCATTGAACATAAACTTCTGCGTGAAATTGATACATCCTATATCATCAACAAATTTGCTCATGCTAAATGTAGAAACATTAATATTTAAACAATAATGTTGACTGTGTTGTTACTTTTGATAATGATAATTACTATGCAAATTAAAAATGTATGTGTTCAAATATATTTGTGTTGTTTTATTGTTTTTTTTTTAATATAGGGCCCCTTTCTTAACATATGCTATTGGCCCCGTACTAGCTTAACCCGGCCCTGCGTGACAGTTCGGAGATAGAAACGTACAGAGCTAGTGTTTACCCTGGAGTGTGGGTTTGTGTTTTTCTATCAGATGGTAGATATTTCGAAAGTGTTCAATGGATAATGTCTCCAAAGACACCCGTGTTTACCGAAATGAAATTATCAAATGAAACGTGATCAGATAGTGTGTACGTGGAAACACTGGACAGAGAATTGGATGAAATTAACTTGTCTTGCAATGCCATGTTATGATGTCCAGTATTTGTTGATTAAATGTTGAAACGTCAACAGAGTTTTCAAGTCGATATATTACCCGTTGATTTGGGGCATTGAAATTATGGTTACATAATTGGATTGTGGCTGTTATGAACTGTGAGGACACTATATCTACTAATCCTAGACACAGTTGAAAACGAGCACACGACTCAACTGAATAGTATAAACTTTTGACGCCCCACCCACCTTGTTTTCCTGCACCTGTGCTGTGGTGATAAGATTTCCTCAGTGCTGCCTCTTCTGCCTGTCTTACAAGATCGTTTAGGAATTTTATTTTGTTGGCTCGAGTTTGATGTTTTACTTCTTTGTCTGGCTGACTGTATTGTGCACAACATCTTTCCTTTAACCTGGGGATTCGGCTTCTAATTTCTTTCTTTTCATTTCTGGTGTTATTCGGTGTTGTCTTTTCTTTTTCTGGAATTCCTAACATGACTTGCTGCTTTCGTTATTTATTATTGAAACGATGTTGAATTTCTGGTCAACATCATTAGTTGCTGTTTTTTCTAGCTATTGACAATTTGACAATATCGACTTTTTCTATCAACTACAAAAGCTTTTCTTGTGTGGGGGTCCTTCAGTTTGATGATTTCATACCCTTTCTGGTTAGTTACAATTGGTCCAGCAGATCTGAGTTTCTTCAATCTTGCTAGTACTAAGTGGTGATCGCTTCCCACATCTGCACCTCGTCTTCTTACTTTCACATCTTGTAATGAATGACTCCATCTACCATTGATCATAATGTGGCCTATCTGCTTTCTATCTGGGCCATTTGGTGATTCTCATGTTACTTTGTGAATGTCTTTGTGCGGAAAAAGTGTTTTTTCCAATTAGCACATGTCCCACTATGTTCAATGCTTCAACTAGAAATTTTCAGGTATCTAGAGAATTTAAAATTTGCAGTAATAAGAAACTTCTCGGATCACATCTAGGAAAAGGCTATTTTAGGATAGAAGAACCTTACTGTGCAGGAAGTCTAAAATAACACGTGGGAAAAAAAATATGTGTGGGAATACGTCAAATCCAGAATGTGTGAAAATCGGAATACAGTTTGAAGATCGAAACAAATTAGGCATACAAACGAATTCAACATAATTGAATTTTGGTTCGGGACCCAAAGATGCAGCAATAGAGAATGCAGTCAGCGACCCATAGCTTGACTGCTTGCATCAGGGTCAGCGAACCAGAGCTGACCAAGACCCTACTCCACCTCCACGTGGTGGTCCTGGAAACAGGCTGCATCACTGCAGTCTGGCTGAGAGAGTAGGGATCGAAGAGGAAAGGCAAACCCGGTCCCAAAAAATGAGACAGGTCTGCATTTCAGAGCTGGCATTTGCTGATGATGTTGCCCTGATTGCTAAATCAGAGGCACATCTTCAAAACCTGCAAGTCTGGAAGGAAGAGCTGGAGAAGAGAGGGATGATCATAAGCAGCTCAAAAACAAAAACTATGGTGATATCACAAGAGGAAAGAAGACATCAGATTTAAGCTGGGAGAACAGGTCCTGGAGCAGGTCGACCACTTTAAATACCTTGGCGCTGTCATAGACCGGAAGGGAGGCATCAAAGAAGAGTTGGCTACTCGAAGAGCAGCAGCTGGGAGACTTTTTCAAGCCATAAATCGAGGATTCCTCAGCAAAAGAGAAGTTGGTAAGAAAACAAAGATGGCTGTATATCGCTCCACCTAGGTCCCAGTCTTGACGTTTGGATGCAAGTCATGGGCAATGACTACAACCCACAAAACTCAGATACCAACCTCAGAAATGAGGTATCGGACGAAGGTGTTGAAGTAACAAGAAGCGACATGGACCAGAAACCTGACGATACGTCAAGGCCTAAAAACCCAACCCCTGCAGACCCAAGTAGAACAGTCCCAACTGAGATAGTTTGGCCATGTCTGCAGAATGGGAGAAGATCGGCTACCACGATGAGCATGGGAAACTAAGAGCCAGGGATCCAGACCTCCAGGATGACCCAAAGTCCACTGGGAGGACGACATTAGACAATCTTTGAAAGACTGAGGACTAGAATGGACCCAAGCCAGGAGGAAGACAGCCAATAGAATATTATGGCGTTCTCTCTTACAAACCTCTACACCTCATGGAGAAGAGGAACGAATAAGTAAATAAGGTTGACATTCTAAAAATAAGAGAGAAATGAGTGACCAGGTATGAGAAAAGATTTAAGAAGAAAAAAGAAGGCGATTTTACATCGTGACATGCTATTAAGAAAGTGAACAAGTGTGTACTCAATGACTGGAAACCTTTACTTGATTTCAGAACACCTTGGACACATTGTCAAATCTACACCCTTCAGCGTCTTCGTTGACACGCGACAAAGTAAAAAGCAAACTGTTTAGATTTTTCCTACATGCATCTTTGGTCTCATGCGAATAAGTAGTCTAGATTGCATTTCGAAGGAATTATTGTGTTTTGTCCATGGAAAATCACTGATCAAAGGTTGGTTTTAACTTATTTTCCTTTCATCATTTTTCTCAGTTAGCCCCTCGGCTAACTTCCTTAATTATTTCACCAGGTTTGGCATTAGCTATTTTATACGTAAGATAATATTTACGTTGTAATATCACAGCATGATGAGGTATTAAAACAACATCCTTGTAACGTTGTGACCTTATAGTTTGTTTATAATTTGTCAGGCCTGTTTTGGGACATTCCATAGACCAAGTTATTAATTATGTGAAGTTGATGGACAATGGAATTTATTTCAGCGGTGAAGAAGAAAGAGTTTTTTTTAAGTTAATTTTTGTTGACGTTTAGGATTGAGCGAGCTTTGTCAGTGCTGTAGACACTCTTGAGATCTTAGTAAAATTATCATATCTGGAAATCATCAGTAGAATAGTTAAGAGGATTTAGGGGACAGAGAAGCAGTGAAAATAACAAAGAACATAATTTCTTTTCTGCTTAATAGAAGAAATTGCTGACCAGTGTAAATGTTAAGACCGTGTTTATGAAATTCAAAGATGCCTTTCACTTGTCATAAACTCTGATAAAGAAAACTTTGTAAAAAGTTGTCTTGCTTGAACATGTTTGAAGGAATGGGCAAGTTGCATTGAATTTTTTTTTTAAACTTTGTGAAAAAAAACTAATTTTAAACCGGAAAAGGAGAGAGGGATGAGGAAGCTTATAAAGAAAATATCTCGTTCCTATCTCAAGAAGTTCACAAATATACTGTGTGAAAGGTGTCTAGCTTGAACATGTCTGAAGGAACGGGCATGTTGCATTGAGTTTAAAAAAAAAAACCCATGAAATGAGTGATTTGTAGGTTATTAAATCTTTATCAGATGTGATGACACCTGTGATTGACAGGAAACTGTTGTCTCTTTATACAGTTTTCCTGACATAACAAAAAATAAGCAATAATATTGTTGTGAAGTAATTTAATGCAGTATCTGCATTTATCAAACCACAATCACACCTTCATAAATGGGAAAATCCTGCACCAAATCAAGAGTTTCTCAAATCTTGGTCATATAAAAACAGAAGATTGCAGATGCACAGCCGATAGGATAATCTGGCGCTCTCTCTTCTAAACCTCTACACCTCACGGTAGAAGGGGAATGACTAAGTAAGTAAGTAAGATTGAAAATGCAAAACAGAAATGAAGCATGAAGTAGGTAGACAAAAGTTACATTTAGCAACATGAGACAGATCTGGTAATTTACATTTTCAAATTGAAAATCATCAAAAGCTATATATATATATTTATATATATATATATATATATATATATATATATATATATAATATATATATATATATATATATATATATATATATATATATATATATATATATTATATATATATATATATATATATATATATATATGTGTGTGTGTGTGGTAAAAATGCTTTTAGAGATTTCTAACCCCTTCCTCCCCCTTTTTTTTTACGACTGCAAGGGAAGTAACTTCATTACTGTGTGGTGTAGAAACATCGACAATGAGCAAGCTATGAGAAGAAAGAAATGAGGCTTCTGCAATGTGAATATAAAGAAGAACGGCACACTACTCATGGAAGAAGACAACAAAGAAGTCCTAGAAAACGTAGATATCAAGAGATTGACAGATTTGAGTCTATCAGAGTCGACCATCAAGACAAGAGAAAGACAACGTTCGGGATCCATTTCAGCCATCCTTCAGTGTGGAGATGAAGTTACGAATTATTTTAATGCACAATTATCCTTCAAAAACATACTGACTATTTACCACATAAAAGGATCAGCTGTAGAGCAGTTTAATGTGCAAAAGCTGTAGAGCAGTTTAATGTACAAATTTCCCTCACAAAACAATTCCTACATTAAAAAAAAAAAACAGTAGTATATCAGAAATCTTTGTTAAAGTCGAAATGTATATCGTACGATTGTTTGCAATGTGATACTGTCTTGTAAACTCTGATGCCGAGTACAAAGTAAACGATCTTCACAATAGAAACTCTCCGGCGCTCAAGCTGAACATTACTCTGCATTTTATACATCGTTGCACAGATCTGTGATTATATCTATACCAAAGCTCTCCAGAGCTTATATCATTTCAATTTTTATGTTGTCCATGCCTGCTGATTTCCCATTTTGTATCAGGCATTGCATTCTCTACTTCTGATCTGAAAATGTTTGGGCCTTCATTAAAATCTGGTGATGGTTTTTTTTACCTCTGTAGTCCTCGAATAACTCTTTTGGCCCATCTGTTTGATATGTCTTTCTCATCAAGTAAAATTACACCAGTCTTATTCTTGATACAGCCGCCTCCTTGGGCAAACCTTGACTTATTTGATAATATCTTTATTTCTTCATGCATATCCCTTGTCATGTGCTTTTTTTCAATGTCTTCTATTTCACTGCATTTTGTTTCTGTCCACTGTCCTTTTGCTTGTCCACATATAAACCTATATTTCATTGTCTATTGTTTTATATTCTAAGATGTTTTTTGCTCTCTTTGTTTCTGCCATTTTATTCAAGATGTTATCGTTCATACAAATTTGATTTTTCTTAAACTCCTTTTTAGTTAAATTTGCATTTGCCGATTGTATGCTTGTTTTTAAACATTCCCATTTTGTGGTTACTTTTTCTTCTGGGTTTTCCCTTCTGCACTGGTCCATGCTTTCTGTCAGTAACTGTTTATACTTATTTTTGACATCGACAACATATTTTTGTTTTATATCTGGTTGTTTCAGTGCTAATATTTTTATCTGGGGTTCCTTCTTTCTTCTGTCGTGATGACGGCCAAAAGCCTGACTGTTACCACGGAAAACCATGTCATCGGTCTTAGAAAAATAATCAAAATAGTAACATGGAACGTCAGAAGCTTATACCAAAGAAAACAGTACATAGTGAAGCACAGATGGTCGGGCCAGGGACACTTTTCGATTCCATCAGGAGGAACATTCATATACTCAGGCAAAGAGAGAGGAGGTCAGAGCGGCGTCGGCTTCTACCTGTCTAAAAGGACAGCTGCCTCCCTATTAGGATATAATCCCATAAATGACCGCATTGTCACAATCAGACTGAAAGGAAAAAGAAAGAACATCACAATTATACAAACATATGCGCCAACAGCAGCTGCTGAAGAACAGGAAATTGAAGATTTTTACAATGAACTGCAAAATGCATTAGAGAAAGCAAATAAGCAAGATATTAGGATAATAATGGGAGATTTTAATGCCAAAGTTGGAAACGAAAGATTAGAACATGAAAAAAGAGTGAAAGGAAGTTATGGATTGGGCCAGAGAAATGAGAGAGGAGAATGCTTGACAACATTCTGCCTAGAAAACAACCTAGTCATCACGAATACTCTTTTTATGCAACACCCTAGAAGACTATATACATGGACGTCACCGGACGGAAAAAGCAAGAACCAAATAGATTATATCTTAATACAACAAAGGTGGAGATCTTGTATCTCATCCATCAAGACGTTCCCAGGAGCAGACTGTGACTCCGACCATGAACTTCTTGCTGCAAACTTCAAGATCAAATTGAAAAAAGTCGTTACAAGCGACAAAGTAATACGTTATGACACAAGCGCCATACCAGAAGAGTACAGTGTCGATATTCAGAACAAATTTGACATTCTTATGGCAGTACAGGAGGAAATGACACCAGATGAACTTGCTAATAACATCAGAGATGTATATATTACAAATGCACAGAGGTTAATTCCTAAAAGAAGTATAAAGAGACGAGAATACATCTCAGACGAAACACTGAAGTTGGTGGTAGAGAGAAGAAAAATGAAGTCCAAAAAAGATACAGAAAATCAGGAGTTGTACAAGGAATACACAAAGCAGATTAAAAAACGAGTCAGACAAGACAAACAACAATACATAAACGACACCTGCAGGAAAATAGAGGAAATGCGCGAACAGGGATTGAGTAAGAATATGTTTTCTGAAGTAAGAACATTGAAAAACAGCAACTTTAAATCATCACCCCGAGCAATAAACGACAAGAAAGGCGACACTCTAACAGAACGTAAAGATATTCTGAACAGATGGAAGGAGTACTGTCAAGAAATGTATACGGAAATAAACAAAGCAGCAGATAAAAACGTCATGAATGAAGCGGAACGTGAACCAGAACCTACCATAGAGGAAGTCCGGAATGCAATCAAACACTTAAAAAGTGGAAAATCTCCTGGTTGTGATGAAATAACAGCTGAAATGATACAGGCAGGAGGAGAAGGCAGCGCTCGTATATACCATGCATTATGCTGCAAGATCTGGCAAAGCGGAATTTGGCCCAAGGAATGGAAACGATCAATTTACATACCCTTGCCAAAAAAGGGCAACCTGAAACTGTGCACAAACTACAGAACTATAGCTCTTATAAGCCATGCCAGCAAAATACTTTTACAAATCATAATGAAAAGGATGCAACAAAAGCTAGAAACAGAAATAAATGAAGTACAGGCGGGTTTTCGACCAGGTAGAGGCACTAGAGATCATATATTCAACATGAGGATCATCATAGAAAAGTGTAGAGAATTCAACGTTGACCTACATACTTGTTTCATTGATTACACCAAAGCTTTCGATTGTGTACAACATCAGCAGTTATGGGCTATTATGAAAAATATGGGATTTCCAAACCACCTTATACAACTCATCGCACTGCTGTACCAAGAACAACAGGCAGCCGTAAGAATAGAGGGGGAAACATCAGAATGGTTTGAAGTACAGAAAGGAGTAAGACAAGGCTGTACCCTTTCCCCTTACCTGTTTAACATTTATGCCGAGAATATCATGAGAAACGTAAGAGATGACCAAGAACACACAGAGTTTGACTCATTTAACATCGGCGGGTACCAGATCCCGGAAATCAGATATGCTGACGACACAGTCCTCCTATCGACCAACCCAAAAGGACTTGAACAATTACTTCTGTCCACCAAAAAACACAGCGAGGCCCAGAATCTATACCTAAACACCAAGAAGACCAAAGTATTGACAACAGACAAAGTAAAGACCAAACCAGAAATTGAAATTGATAACGAAGAACTGGAAAGTGTCAATGAATTCGAATACTTAGGATCAATCATTAACAGCTCTGGCGACTGTGCAGTAGAAATTAAAAGAAGACTTGCAATTGCTTCACATAAGCTAATACAGATGAAAAACCTATGGCAAGGCACAAGCAAAGAAACAAAGTTACAACTGATCAGAGCATGTATATTCCCAGTAGCAACATACGGCTGCGAGACTTGGACACTCAATAAAACAGTTGCAAAAAAGATTACATCATTCGAAATGAAATGCTACAGAAGGATGTTGAGAATACCCTGGACAGAAAAAAAGACCAACAGAGAAGTACTGCACTCACTAAACGTACAGGAACATTGGCTCCTAAATACCATCGCAATAAGGAAGCTGAAATTTTTCGGTCATATAAAAAGACATAATAGTCTGGAAAAAACAGTGATGGAAGGCATGGTCCCTGGAAAAAGGGGAAGGGGTCGACCTAGACGACGGTGGACCCAGGACATCACAGAGAGTCTGAACTTGTCTTTGGCTGATGCAGGTCGACTTGCCCAGAATCGTGATGCGTTCAGAGCAGCTGTAATGGAGACAACGTTCTGGAAAGAATATGTCACATGATGATGATCACCTATTACTATCAACACACCTGTAGATTTTACTAGTTTAAGTGTGTGTTGTAGCTCTTCATAGTATTCCTCTATTTCTTCTTCACTGTGTTCTTCACCTTATCTTTTAGTTGGTGCATATGTTTGTAATAATGATCTGTCAAATGGCTTTGCTTTCATTTTCAGTAACACCATTCTGTCATTGTGTGTCCAGTCTCCGCATACATATTTTCTAATTCCTTCTGTATTAATGTTCCTACTCCTCTTTTGTGTTTTTCTCCTCCTGAGTATAAGCGTGTATTGGTCTCTTTTTATGTAGCCTGTATCTATTAATCTTGCCTCTACAATTCCCAGTATATCAGGTTTCATATTTGCTGCATCTAAAATTAGATTATCTAGCTTTTTTCCCTCTGTTTAGAGTTCTGACATTCCATGTTCCTATTTTTAGGCTCCTCCTACTAGATTTATGTAGTCTTTCTCAGAATACTCCCTTTCATTCTCAGATTTCAAAAGTTAATATATAGTAATTGGGAGGGTGAAGCTCTGATGATGTTCTTATAATACATGTGACTTATGACAAGTGAAAGTCAATTAAATATCTGACTAGACACACCAGGCATTAACATTTCCCCCCCCCCCCCCCCCCCCCCCCCCCCCCCCCCCCCCCCCCCCCCCCCCCCAACCCCACTTTATTATTTTTGCTTGGCATCTTTTTGTTTGTCATCTTTCTTTGGTTTTGTTTTGTGTTATCTCGTTTTGGGTTTTGTTTCTAGATAGCGCATCGTCCCTCTCATTTCCTGTGATTCCACAATAAAAGGGTTACCACTGAAGGGTAATGGTTGATGACCTTTGGATAATGTTAAGCTGAGATCTGATCTCATGCATCATGTTTTCATTTCTAGTGTTCTGTATTGATTCTAGTAGTGATCTACAGTCAGTAAAGATTACTGTCTTAGCTGGTGGCTGCTGTTCTGCTCTAGTGAGGATTCTCGGAGCTTGCAGTAGTGCCATAGCTTCTGCCCTGAAATTGGAGATCTTTCCAATTGGAAATGCCTTGCAGATGATCCTCCCATTTATGAATCTGATAAAAATGCCTCTTCTGCAGATCCATCTGTGTATATGTGTGTCCACACCCTGGGGTTTTCTTCAATCATCTCCTGAGCCTAAGGTTTTAGTTGTGAGGGGTTCAGGTGGCCTTTCTTTCTTATTTCAGAAACTTTTGTGATGATAGATATATTTTCATGGCAGTAGTTTGGCTCCTCATAATAATTAACAATTCCACTTTGGTAGGTTGTTTTGGAAGAAGGTCTTTATGACATTGATGCAGATGTTTTGATATATGAAAGAAGCTGGTTCTCTTCAGATTATTTTTTTGTGTGTTAAGCTTTAGAAAGGAAGAACGTTGGGCCTAAATAATGTGCAAGAGTTAAGAGGAGTGGCGTCACAACGAACAACCTGGAGAGCACTGGTTTCTGCCTTATGCGCCGTGTTTGGTGCTTAAAGAATTTATTATTATTATTATTATAAGCTATAGAGATAGAATGCGTTGGATGATTTGACATACGTAGTAGCTTCTCGCTGTGAGCAAAAGCCTTTTCCTCAGGTCTGTCGTCAAGGGTGCAGAAGTTGGTGTATCTCTCCATTGCCTGGATTGGAATGGTTTCCATCCCTCCAGTGAGTAATCTAAAGCATGCTTTTTGCACTTTTGTTAGATGTTCTGTGTTTGTTTTTGATGCTGTGGCCCAGGCTGACATGTAATTTTCAAGTAGAGGCCAGAGTGTGCCTGTAAAGACTTTTTTAAGTATACTGGTATTTGGCCCCCCCCCCCAATGTGTACCGGCCAGTTTCTTCATAAGGGAGAGCTTCCTTGTTGCTCTTAGTTCTACTGCTTTTAGGTGTGGCTTCCAGGTGAGACTCTAATCCATCTTGACTCACAGGTACGTTGGGTTTTCTTTATATGGAAGTTCACTTCTATTTATTTTCAAGTGGACCGTTTCTTGGAGATTCAGTCTCTACAGTCTCAAATTACTAAGTAATTTGTATAATATATATCTGTAGAGGTGTTGATTTCTGCTGGAGAATGATTTGGACCAGCCACTTTTCCATCATTTAGAAGCTTTTTGGTTTTCTATGTCTTCCTTAATTTGGTCTTTCACAATTGATTTGTAGCTCCTCTTCTGCTGGCTGTCTGGGACGTTTTGTGAACCTGGTCTGTTAGGAAGTTCCTAAAAATGTTCCATCCACCTCTTCATTCACTTTAGTAAATTGCTGAGCAATTTTCCATTCTTGGCTTTGATAAGGCCATTTGCATGATGGTAATATGCTGTTGGCTTCTTTGTGCTGTTGTATGGGTCTCTCATATTCCTTTTGGCTGTAGTTTTCTCAGTCTCTCTTACCAATGCCTCAGTATATTTTTTCTCATCTCTTTTGGTATTTCATTTTTTCAATCTCTTTGTTCACTTTTAAGACTTAGGAAAATCTAAAATTCTTGATGAGCTTTTATTAACGAATATAACAGTAAAATTATTTATTTTCAGTTTGACTCTTCGTAGTTGGACCTGAATCTGTCAAAAAATGAATGATCATGAAACAGTGCAGATAAAGCAGGAGCTTGATTATGATGTATGTGAAGTTTTTCTTTTAAAACTATAATGTTAACATATGTATATATATATATAATAATAATAATAGCCCCTTCAGTCATAACTGACTATGGGAATGCGCCCCTGAGGTGACAGCCCTCAGCTGCTTATTTTCCTGGTGCTCCTTTCGACGTTTTCTCCCCTCCTCTGCTTGTTGTGTGAGCCTCTCTTCGCCCAATCTGAGGTGGCGCCGTAAATAGCATCGCCACTTAGTGCGATCGGCAGCTTCATCCTCCCATGTTGCTGGATCCATGTCCAGTGCCCTCATATCTCTCTTTTATATAGTATGCAAGATAAATGAGAGTGAAAGGGCAGAATGTTAGACGGGCCTGCGCGCCCAATTCTCAACCCTTCGAAAATAAAGTTCGTTCGTTCGTTCATTCGTTCGTTTGCACACATCTTTGAACCTCAGCTGTGGTCGCCCAACTGTTCTCTTGCCATCTGCCAATTGTCCGTAGAAGATATCTTTTGGGATGCGACCATCTTCCATGCGGCGAACATGGCCAAGCCAGCTAAGTCTGCGCTGTCTAAGCAGTGTATACATACTTTGAAGGCCAGCACGTGACAATACCTCGACATTTGTCACTTTATCTTTCCATGAAATGCCGAGGATGCGGCGTAGACACTGTAAATGGAAGGTATTGAGCCTTCTTTCTTGCTTAGCATAGGTTGTCCAGGTCTCGCTGCCATATAGGAGTGTACTGGTGACACAGGCATTATATACCGCAGCTTTGGTCTTCATTGTGAGTTTGGACTTTCCCCAAACATGCGATGTGAGGCGGGCAAAGGTAGCTGCAGCTTTGCCAATGCGGCTGTCGATTTCTGTATCCAGTGAGAGTTTGTCATTGATGGTAGACCCTAGGTATGTGAAGTGGTGCACCACTGCCAATTCATAGTTATCGATAGTGATAACTGGTGCAGCACCCGCATCCTGACTCAGCACATTCGTTTTCTTTAGACTTATTGTGAGGCCAAAGTCCTTGCATGCTTTAGTGAAGCGATTCATCAAGTTCTGAAGCTCCTGTTGGCTTTGAGTGATGACTGCAGCATCATCAGTGAACAACAAGTCTCTTATAGTGACCCTTCTGATTTTTGTTTTTGCCTTCAGCCTTGAAAGATTAAACAGACGGCCATCTGACCTAGTGTGAAGGCATATTCCTTCAGTTGTATCTCTGAATGCATGTTTCAAGAGTAAGGCAAAGAAGATTCCGAAGAGGGTCGGAGCCAGAACACAACCTTGTTTAACGCCACTTCGTATGTCAAAGAGCTGTGACGTGCTTCCAGCATATTGGACTGTTCCCTTCATGTCGTCATGGAATGACTTTATCATTTCCAGCATTTTAGAAGGGCAGCCTATTTTCAGGAGGATTTTGAAGAGTCCATCCCTACTAACCAGGTCAAATGCTTTTGTGAGGTCTATAAAGGCGATATATAAAGGCGTTTTCTGCTCTCTTGACTTTTCCTGAAGCTGGCGGACAGAGAAGATCATGTCTGTTGTTGATCTACCAGCTCGGAATCCACACTGTGACTCGGGATATATGCGCTCAGCTAACTTGTGAAGTCGCATTAAGACGACTTTGGCAAAAACCTTACCAACAATACTAAGAAGAGAGATGCCTCTGTAGTTATTGCAATCACTTCTGTCTCCTTTATTTTTGTACAGTGTTACAATCTTGGCATCTTGCATGTCTTGAGGAATAGTTGTCTCTTCCCAGCACTGGCACAGCATCCTATGCAGGGGATGTAATAGCGTGCTCTTACAGCATTTGATTAAATCAGGAGGAATCCCATCACTGCCTGGTGCTTTGCCAGAGGCCAAGCTATCAATGGCCTTGCGGAGTTCCTCTAATGTTGGTTCGGCATCCAGCTCCTCCATAGTTGGCAGACATTTGACAGCATCAAGGGCTGCAGGCGTAACGGTATTTTCTCTAGCATAAAGCTCAGAGTAGTGCTCGACCCACCTCTCCATCTACTTACCCTTATCGGTTAGCTTCTCTCTGCTGATAGTTTTTAGCAGTGCCGTCTTACTTTTTTGGATGCCAAGTGCTTTCTTTATACCGTCATACATTTGTTTAATGTTGCCTGTTTGCGCTGCGATCTGGATGCTCTCACTGAGCTGGAGCCAGTAGTCATTTGCACAGCGTCGAGCAGTTTGTTGAACTTTGCTTCTCGTAGCCTTCAGGATCTGTAGGGTTCTAGCACTCGGTGAACGTTTGTATTCATTCATAGCACTGCGCTTAGCTTCAATGACAGGTGCCATCACATCTGATGAAGCATCAAACCAGTCATTTGACTTTGCCGTTTTCTTACCAAACTTGGCAAGTGCAGTACTTTGAATGGTGTTCCGTAGATGCTCCCAGTTCTCTGTAATAGTATCACCATGCTGAGGGCTGCTGAGCACTTTCTTGAAGGTCGCAGTAAATCGAGCGATCATGACAGGGTCTGACATCTTGCTGGTATCAATGCGTGGTTTCCCTTCATGTCTGACACGATAGAGTTTTCTTGGTTGTGCTCTGATTTTGCAGCAAACCAAGGAGTGATCTGTATCACAGTCTGCACTATGGTACGAGCGCGTGGAGAGCACAGACCTGAGAAGTGGCCTTCTGACGAGTATCAGGTCCAGTTGGTGCCAGTGCTTGGATCGTGGGTGTCTCCATGACACCTTATGCTGGGGTTTTGTCTGAAAGTAGGTGTTGGTCACGCAGAGGTCATGGTGGACACACAACTCTAAGAGCCGTTGTCCATTTTCATTCATCTTGCCAATACCAAACCTGCCCAGACATGAAGGCCATGAAACATTATCGGCACCCACTCTAGCTTTAAAGTCCCCAAGGAGAACAAGCTGTTCTTGCCTAGGTATGCTTTTGATGACTGCTGCTAGATTCTCGTAGAACTCATCTTTAGCTTCTGAGGCAGAGTACAGAGTAGGAGCATACACACTGACAAGGGTGATGGGACCTGTGCTAGTTTGCAGGCAGAGCGTTAACAGGCGTTCTGATCCATTCTCGCCTGGTTCAACCATTTTAGTTAGCGATTTTTTTTACCGCAAAACCTACTCCGTGTTCTCTAGTTTTATTAAGATCTTTCCCTTGCCAATAAAATGTGTAGTCCTTCTCACTCACCGTTCCAGAGTCCGCCAGGCGCGTTTCCTGAAGTGCAACTATATCTGCCTGAAGTCGTTTAAGCTCATCATTAATTATGGCTGTCTTCCTTACATCGTTTACATCCTGTAGGTTTTCGGATAGTCCAGTCAACATAGTCCGGACGTTCCAGCATCCCAATCTGAGAGTTTGCTTATTTCTATTATTCTGATAATTGCTTGGTGCAAAATTTTCTGTCCACAGTTCGGGTTTGACCCTAATCCCCATGCACCCAATGGGGAAAGCAGACAGTGGCGGGACAACACCTTATTGACTGGGGGCTGCCCAGCTTGAAGCGGGCGGTAGCTGTCCAGTGAGATCCTAGAACCTCTCCCACTGTCGGAAGTAGCCCCTGGCGCCATGCCCTACGCCAATTGGGCAAAATGCTTATAACCGGTAACTGCTACTTCCCGTGTTTTGCCGACACCTATAGGATGAAGCTGGAGTGTCCTCTCCAGGGCACGAGCTTGGGCACAGTTATATGGAGATCAAGCTGTTGCCCATGCAGCATGTTCCCCCTCTTCACACAGCTGGTAGATCCAAAGGAACGGCAGTAGCCGATACAGTTTGGTATATATATATATATATATATATATTTATTTATTTTATTTATTTATTTATTTATTTATTTATAAGCTACTTTGCCTAATATTTGTAGTTTCTTCTTTAATGGCAACATGGAGAGAAATTGTGTTTTATTTGGTCAGTCTTTTTAATTGCATTCTTTGTTTGAGCACTATAAAATCTGCTGCTGTCTTACTCAGCCTATGACAGTTTCATCAAAATATATTTTGTCAGTATTTTCCATTGTACCCATGTCTGTTTTCATTGCTGCCATAACATCCTCATTAAAAAAAAAAAAAAAAGCCATTCTTTATCTAACTCCATAAGACCCCTGTTTTGTACTGTCACCATCTTCTGTGATGTGAAAGTTGTGTTGGATGTTGGTAGATACAAAGGGGATTAATCCATTAAAACCCCATTCAGTTCCCAGAGTTAGGTCAGGTAACAAAGGAAGAATAGGACTACTGCTAAATCAAAACTGCTGATTAATATGAGGCTGGCAGATGCATCATGTCAAACAAACTGCTTCAGAAACTACTACAGGAGCACATACAAGCTGTAATACAGGCTTCCTGCAATGAGGCCAGCAGTAGTGGTGGTTGTATGCTCCATTACAAGTAAAAATGTTCAAGAAGAATTTAAATGACAGTGGTAAACTAATTTTTCTTCTTCCAGACTACAGAGAATATAGAATCAAAGATCCCATTTCTGGGTGAAGTAATAAAACAGGAAATAAAATCAGATTGTGAAGTAAGTACTTTTGTTATTAAATTATTATTAAATATTCACAATTTAAACAAAATATAATCAGAGTTAACAAAACATGTGAAACAGATGTAGTATCTATCACTTAACTACTTAGTGCTTCATGATGAAAAGCTTCATCATGATTTATGTATTCACCAGTGCGGTACAACAAAGTTCATTATGATGATCATTAAAGCAGCATACGAGCTTTAGCAGTCATATAAGTTTTAGCCTAGCAGCCAAAAAGCTAGTGTGAAAAAAAATTAATTAAAAATTAACTATTCTTTTCTATCCTATAGAAGTTTAATATGAATATTAATTAAATTTCGAAAGTCTTTCATGGCAAAAAAATCGTGGATTTTTACAGATAATGTCCTTTCTGAAATTATCCAGCTTTGAGACTGAAAATCCAACTTCTTCTTTCGTTCGCTTGAAATATATTGTCTACATCTGCAATGTTGTCTTTTGTATAAACTTCACTGTCTTTTGTAGTTCACACAGAGATCGGTATAGCCTCGCTTCCAGCGTTGTTTCTCCGGGCCAGTGGGCTTGCCTCAATATATCAAATTCGGGACAATCTTGAAGTACGTGCTCCGCAGTCTGGGGTGCCTGTACACAGGGCTGAGTTGCCAATCTTGAATTTTGTATACATGTGGCTGTGGAGGCGGTTGTGTCCTGTCCCGAGGTGCAGAACGACAATCCGTTCTGATCCGTTCATAGCTTGGTAGTCATCCTGTGTTGGTGTTGGTGGCTTTCTGATTGATTTGATCATCCTTTTCCTCTGAATGTACGCAACCGGCACATCCAGCCGCTCGTCCGCAGCACCTTCCCCAGCCAGTCCATCCGCTCTCTCGTCTCCTGGCACTCCACAACGAGACGGCACCCACCGCATGGCGACCCTGCGCTGGCTGCACAGTTCAGAAAGTAGGGCTTGTATACCTGGCAATTTTCTGGACTGAAGTGCTTGGAGTGCTGATCTTGCATCTGTCAGGAATACTGCAGGCTGTGGACCAAGACTGGCACCCGACAGCCCCTCAGTTGCCACCCTGACTGCCTGGACCCCTGCATCACAGCCGCCACAGAATTTCCCCGCCGGCACTCTGACCAAATCCCCAGCGCCGTCTGGGCACTCTATGCACACTCCTGCCCCTCCATTCTCTACCGCATTCTGTGCTAACCCATCCGTGTATACTCGGACCCAGAGGTCCCGTGGGCTTTCATCATCCAGGAAACTGAGAGTGACTGTCCTACGTTGCACGCTGCTCTGTTCATCCCTGTCGAATAATCCCCTCACTCTCATCTGGATGTGCACTGGTAGTCCAGGCTCCTCTCTCCAAGGGGCCGTTCTGGCACAGACTTTAGGGGGCTGTTAACTTTAGGCAGGTCTGAGGCCCGTCTACGAAACCACTTGGCCCGGTGGATAAAGCCGTCTCTCCTCACTGCTGGGCCCCGGAATCTGCCCCCCATTGGATGGCTCGGCACACAGAGGAACTCCCCTGCCTGTGTTAGTACCCTCGTGTCTCTGCGTTCTCTCAGCGCCTGTATCCTCCCCATTCTCTCCATCTCCACCACAGGCGTTGATTTTATTGAAACCGTGATGGCCCTAAGCGCCTGGTTTTGCACCCTATCATATCAAGTTCTTGTAATGTGGTGTTTTATGCTGGACACCACGCAGCTGACCCATATTCCAGGGAGGCGTATGATGCAACACAGAGAAAGCCGAAAGGAATCTGTGTTGCTGACTAACCTTCTTTCTTCTAGGAGAACTTCCAGATTTGGCACCTGGAATGTTCAGACATTACACAAACAAGGGAAAGTGGCACAAGTAGCAGCAGAAATGAGGCACAGAAAGCACTCATTGAATGGGAAGCCATTGGACCCAGAATAATAACAGCTACTTTTAAAACAGCTAAAAAGAAAATACATATAAATGTCATCCAATGTTATGCACCAACTAATGACAAAGAAGAGTCTGTGAAAGAAGCATTTTATACTAGACTACAGGAAATTATGGATAAAGTAAAAAGAAGAGACATTAAAATTTTGATGGGTGACATGAATGCAAAGATAGGTACAGTCAACACCGGATTTGAAGAAGTCATGGGAAAACATAGGCTAGGAATAATTAATGAAAATGGGGAACTATTCGAAACCATCAATAAGATAAAAGACAGAAAAAACAAGAAAGCAGATTTAAACACAAGCAAAACCAGAAGTTCCAAAGCCAAGGCTCAAGAAGTGTACACAGAAGCAAACAAAGAAGTAAAAAGAAGTGTCAAAGGAGACAAGAGGAAGTATATTGAGGAGTTGGCAAGAGAGGCAGAAGATGCTGCAGCCAAAGGAAATATGAGAGAACTGTATAGCAGCACAAAGAAGCTAACAGGGAAATACAAGCAAACAAGTTGCCTCATAAAAGACAAGAACGGAAAATTGCTCAGCAATATGCAAGAGCAAATGAAGAGGTGGACAGAATATTTTGGGGACCTTCTCAATAGACCAGCTCCACAAAACCCCCCGGACATCCAGCCAGCAGAAGAAGAGCTACAAATTAACGATGAAAGACCAACGAAGGAAGAAATAAAGAAAGCCATAAAGCTTCTAAGAGATGGAAAAGCGTCTGGACCTGATGGCATTCCAGCAGAGGCCATCAAAGCAGATATCAACACGGCTACAGACATTTTATATAAATTACTTGGTAAAGTCTGGGAAAAAGAAGAGATACCAGCAGAATGGAAGGAAGGATATCTGGTTAAGTTGCCTAAGAAGGGAAATTTACAAGAGTGCACAAATTATAGAGGAATAATGTTACTGTCAGTGACAGGAAAAGTATAAACAGGATTATCCTTGAGATTAAAAGAGTCCATAGACAAGAAACTGAGAGATCAACAAGAAGGTTTTCGACAAAACAGATCCTGTACAGACCAGATAGCCACATTGAGAATAATAGTTGAACAAAGTCTGGAATGGAATTCACCACTATACATGGATTTGTGGACTACGAAAAGGCATTTGACAGTGTAGACAGAGAATCACTTTGGAAATTGATGAGGCATTATGGAGTTCCCCTGAAGATCATTAATTTAATAAAAAAAACATATGAAGACATGACATGCAGAGTTCTTCACGAAGGACAGCTTACAGAACCGTTTGGGATAAGAACAGGAGTGCAACAGGGATGCCTGTTGTCTCCATTTCTTTTCTTACTAGCAATAGACTGGGTTACGAGAACATCGACAACACATAACAGAAATGGAATCCAGTGGACTCTGACTAAGCAGTTGGATGATCTGGATTTTGCTGATGACTTGGCTCTTCTGTCCCATAACCGTAATCAGATGCAGGACAAATTGATAACACTCGATGAGAGGTCACAGCAATTGGGTCTGAAAATACACTGGGAAAAGACAAAAATAATGAGAATAAATGCAGGTAATGATAACAGGGTTGAACTTGAAGAAACACCAATACAAGATGTAGAATCGTACACATATCTTGGCAGTAATATAGACAAAGTTGGAGGGACAGACAGCGATATCAAAATAAGAATACAAAAGGCAAGAGGAGCTTTCATTGCATTGGGAAATATATGGAGATCAAGAGAAATCAGATCCAACACGAAAATAAGAATCTTCAACTCAAATGTGAAGTCAGTCCTATTGTATGGCTCTGAGACATGGAGAACAACAAAGACAACAACCAAAAAGCTACAGACTTTCATAAATGGGTGCTTGCGTAAAATAGAGGAATTAAAATGGTATGACAAGGTTACCAACGTGGAACTGATGACAAGAACTAGACAAGTGCCAGTGGAACAAGAGATGAGAAGAAGATGATGGCGATGGATAGGACACACACTGAGGAAACCTGTTGATAGCATTACAAGGCAGTCCTTGTTCTGGAACCCCCAGGGCAAGAGAGGCAGAGGTAGACCAAGAAGCACATGGAGAAGAGAGCTGGAAACAGGGGTGAAAATGATGAGGAGAGCGTGGAAAGAACTTGAGATGATGGCATGTGACAGGAGGACTTGGCATGTGTTTGTTGAAGGCCTATGCTCCTTTGGGAGTGGAGGGTTATAAATGAATCCAAGATAGGGGAAAGTCTTCTCGCAGGGAGGCGTGAAATGCAACACAGAGAAAGCCGAAAGAAGTCTGTGTTACTGACTAACCTTCTTTCTTCTAGGAGAACTTCCAGATTTGGCACCTGGAATGTTCGGACATTAAATGAACAAGGGAAAGTGGCACAAGTAGCAGCAGAAATGAGGGAATATAAAACCGAGGTTCTGGGACTGTGTGAAACAAAGTGGAAGCGGGTAGACAAGAAGAAACTCATCACAGGTGAATTGGTGCTGTCCTCAGGACATGAAGACGAAAGTTCACACCACAGTGAAGGGGTAGCTCTTATGATATCTAAAGAAGCACAGAAAGCACTCAATGAATGGGATACCGCTGGACCCAGAATAATAACAGCTACATTTAAAACAGCTAAAAAGAAAATAAATTAAAGTGTCATCCAATGTTATGTACCAACCAATGACAAAGAAGAGTCTGTGAAAGAAGCATTTTATGCTAGACTACAGGAAATTAAGGAAAAAGTAAAAAGAAGAGACATCACAATTTTGATGGAGGACATGAATGCAAAGATAGGTACAGTCAACACCGGCTTTGAAAACATGGGCTTGTAATAATGAATAAAAATGGGGATCTATTCTCAAACTTCTGTGCTTCAAACAACTGGCTATAGGAGGAAGCATATTTCCACATAAGAGGATACACAAGGCAACATGGATATCACCAGACCATAGAACAGAAAATCAGATTGATCATATATGCATAAACAAGAAGTTTAGATCATCATTGCAGGATGTAAAGGTATATAGAAGAGCAGATGTGGCATCAGATCAATCACCACCTTCTGATAGCCAAAGTAAAAATGAAACTCAAGAGATATGCAACAATGCAAAATTATAGACAACAATTTAATGTTGGACATCTAAGAAATCAAGAAACAAGAAACAAATTTGCGGTCACAATATCCAACAAATTCCAAGTGCTCCAACAGCTGGAAGATGTAGAGAATAAAGAAGACTATTGGCAGCAAATCAAAATGGTATGGAATGAGACATGTGAAGAAATACTGGGGAAAAGGAAACGACAACAAAAAGCATGGATAACAACAGAAACCATCAATAAGATAAAAGATAAAAAAAAACAAGAAAGCAGATTTAAACACAGGTAAAACCAGAAGTTCCAAAGCCAAGGCTCAAGAAGTGTTCACAGAAGCAAATAAAGATGTAAAAAGAAGTATCAAAAGAGACAAGAGGAAGTATTAAAATCCATTTTAATTCGAACCCTGACGAAGACATTTGAAGAGTGTTGCTGACCAGAGACTGGAATAACCTGAATGGCTTCTGAGCTGACCCAAAAAGGTAGAAATACCAGCAGAATGGAAGGAAGGATATCTGGTTAAGTTGCCTAAGAAGGGAAATTTACAAGAGTGCACAAATTATAGAGGAATAATGTTACTATCAGTGCCAGGAACAGTATTAAACAGGATTATCCTTGAGAGATTAAAAGAGTCCATAGGCTAGAAACTGAGAGATGAACAAGCAGGTTTTTGACAAAACAGATCCTGTACAGACCAGATAGCAACTTTGAGAATAATAGTTGAACAAAGTCTAAAATGGAGTTCACCACTATACATCGGATTTGTGGACTACGAAAAGGCATTTGACAGTGTAGACAGAGAATCACTTTGGAAAATGATGAGGCATTGTGGAGTTCCCCTGAAGCTCATCAATTTAATAAAGAAAACATATGAAGACATGACATGCAGAATTCTTCATGAAGGACAGCTTACAGAACCATTTGGGATAAGAACAGGAGTGCGACAGGGATGCCTCTTGTCTCCATTTCTTTTCTTACTAGCAATAGACTGGGTTATGAGAACATCAACAACACACAACAGAAATGGAATCCAGTGAACTCTGACTAAGCAGTTGGATGATCTGGATTTTGCTGATGACTTGGCTCTTCTGTCCCATAACCGTAATCAGATGCAGGACAAATTGAAAACAATTGATGAGAGGTCACAGCAATTAGGTCTGAAAGTATACAGGGAAAAAACAAAGCTAATGAGAATAAATGCAGGTAATGAAAACAGGGTTGAACTTGAAGAAGCACCAATACAAGATGTAGAATCGTGCACATATCTTGGCAGCATTATAGACAAAGTTGGAGGGACAGGCAATGATATCAAAATAAGAATACAAAAAGCAAGAGGAGCTTTCATTGCATTGGGAAATATATGGAGATCAAGAGAAATCGGATCCAACACGAAAATAAGAATATTCAACTCAAATGTGAAGTCAGTCCTATTGTATGGCTCGGAGACATGGAGAACAACAAAGACAACAACCAAAAAGCTACAGACTTTCATAAATGGGTGCTTGCGTAGAATAGAGGGATTAAAATGGTATGACAAGGTTACCAATGTGGAACTGATGACAAGAACTAGACAAGTGCCAGTGGAACAAGAGAGGAGAAGAAGACGATGGCGATGGATTGGACATGCACTGAGGAAACCTGTTTATAGCATTACAAGGAAGTCCTTGTTCTGGAACCCCCAGGGCAAGAGAGGCAGAGGTAGACCAAGAAGCACACGGGGAAAAGAGCTAGAAACAGAGATGAAAATGATGAGAACGTGGAACGAACTTGAGATGATGGCACGTGACAGGAAGACTTGGCATGTGTTTGTTGAAGGCCTATGCTCCTTTGGGAGTGGAGGGTTATGAACTCTTCTTTGATGCCTCCCTTTCAGTTCATAATAGCTCCAAGATGTTTAAAGTGGCCGACCTGCTCCAGTACCTGTTCTCCTAGCTTAATCTGATGTCTTCTTTCTTTTCGTGATATCACCATGGATTTTGTTTTAGAACTGCTTATGACAGGATATCACCTTGTCTTACACCAGTGGTCTTCCTGAACTCTTCTGACTTATGGTTTGCTGTCCTCACATAATTTCTGCAAGACTTGTAGAAGCTCTGTATAGCATGAATCAGAGGTGCTGGAATGTTCTTCCTTGCCAAACAGTCTCAAAGTTTGCTCCAACGGACCCTGTCAAACGCCTTTTCCAGATCTATGAAACAAAGATGGATCTCACTCTTATACTCAAGGGCCTTTTCACTAAGCTGTCTGAGTGTGAAGATAAGGTCTTGAGTACTTCGGTTAGCTCGGAATCCGCACTGGGCTTCATCCAATTGTGGCTCAGCTAGGTGTCGGAGTCTCTCCTCTAGGATTCTAAAGTAGATTTTACCAGGGACATTGAGAAGGGATATGCCGCTATGGTTTCCACCCTTTTTGAAAATTGGTGTTATGATGGCAATCTCCCAATCCTTTAGTATGGTTTTGTTGCACCTTGCTGCCTGTATGACCCTTAAGAGTAATAGATCGCCTGCTGCTCCCATGTACTTAACCATTTCTGGTGTTATACCATCATGCCCTGCTGCTTTGCCCATCTTGATTTTCTCCAGTGCTGCCTTCCGTTCTTCCATCTTTATGTCATCTTCATCACCATTGGTTTCCTCTTCTGTGCTAGTGGTTATCATTTCTGATGCTTGACCTTGCTCACCATCAAGGAGTTCTGAGAAATATTCTTTCCATCTTTCCATTACTTCCTTCGTGGCAGTAAGCAATTTGCCTTGCTTGTCCTTTATAAATTTGAGAGGGCATTGTTTTTCGTTCCTCATGTTCTTTAGGGTCTTATAGAACAATTTCTGGTTTTTTTGCTCATCTTTTTCTATTTTTTCTCCAAATTCTTCCCAGGACTTTTGTTTTGCTGCTAGCACCTTGTTCTTTGCTTCTGAGTGTCACATATTCTGTATATTTCTCTATTTGTCCTGCTGTGTTTTTAGCTCCTAAGTATTGTTTCCATGCCATTTTCTTCTCTCTTATTTGCTCTTTGAATTCCTCTGTCCACCAAGGTGTCCTCTTTCTCTTGTTCCCAGGTCGGACTTCACCACATGCTTCTGCAGCAGCTGTCTTTATAATGTGCTTGAATTTAAGCCAGAGGGTTTCCAAGTCATCAGGTTGTTCATCTGTGTTTCTCACCGCTGTAGCAACAAGCCCCTGATATCTGGTCTTAATTTCTGGGTCTCTCAACTTGTAGGTCTTATTGCTCATTTCTCCAGTTTGTTTACTTGGTTTCTTGCGTGATGTTGGGCAGTTCCTAGGCTGAGCAACTCTTTCAGTTGTTCTTTTGATTGTAAGCAGGTAGTGATCACTTCCAATCTCTGGCCCCCTCCAGACTCTAGCATCCCAGCTCATATTTGAATGAGCTCCTCTTAACAATGGCATAGTCGGTCAGTGACTTCTCATTCTTTGTTGGTTCACATCTAGTGTTTGCATGTATCTGCTTATGGGGAAACTTTGTGTGTTTGTAATGATCAGATTCTGCTCACTGCAGAATCTAAAGAGTTGTTTTCCATTGTCATTAAGAGTGTCTTCTCCATATCTTCCGATTACTCCACCCCATCTAGCATGGCCATTTCCAACTCTGGCATTGAAATCTCCGAGCAAGATGATTTCATCTAGGCAGTCATCCACTGCCTTTTGAAGCAGCTCAAAGAATTCCTCCTTGACCTCTGCTCTCTCATCCTCATTTGGCCCATACACTATGACCAGGTTGACTATGGTTTCTCTTTTTAGTTTTACAACCATACTGCACTCTGAGACAAATTTCCATCCCTTGATACTATCTTTTTGGTTTTTGGCCACAATGCAACCCACGCCCCTTTTAGCTCTTTCAGATGTGGGTACACCACTGTAGAGCATCGTGTCACCATCGAGATCCATGACTCTTTGTCCCTTTTTCTTCATTTCCGTTATAGCCAGGATTTCTAGTTTTGCTTTCCTCATCTCTTCCACCAGCTCCTCTTTTTTCCCATTTATGCTTCTTGTGTTCCATGTTCCATAAGTCGTTGTCAGTTCCAGTTTGTTGCCTTTAGAATCAGTCCGGTTTTCTCTCTTGAAGTTCGCATAATCGTGATTTAAAGCAAACAGGTGATTGGCCTGTTGTGCCTTTGCATGGTGGAGGGGCTGCCTCCTTATGGCCTCCATGCAGGCCGCCCTCCTCCTTTTTCAGCCGGGCTTGGGACAAACACAAAGCCTATTAATTTCCTACCATAATTATGTATAATATGAATTGGTTTCATATATTTTACCAGATGCCCAGTTATTGTCACTGTCTTCCTACCAAGTTAACACATTTTTTAATTAACTAATTTGTGATCAGATTCATCTAATTTTTTTAAATAATATACAAAATTGGACGTACTTTTAAATGAAAGCTCCTGTTTTTTATATTTTGCACTTGCTAGTTTTTACCCCTTCTTTGAATATTTGAGTGTGTGAAAATTTGTGTGATATTTTTTATGCATCTAGTTAGGTAATTAACTTGCTGCTTAACTTAGATAAGAAAAAAAAATAAAAGAAATAACTACTACTATACTAAAGCTCATTCAATCCTTAACACATTGGTATGTGCGAGTGTGAGAGAGAGAGAGAGAGAGAGAGAGAGACAGTAAGTAAGTAACATATCTTATAATAGTTTACTTGCTTTTAAAAATGTTACCTAAAACCTGTGCAATAAAAAAACCTTTAAAAAGTTAAGAATTGAATAGAGCTAATGGGATGAATAGATTACAGCAAAAATATTTATCATACTTTCGCACTTTTCATTGTGTTAACATTTCATTACAGACTGATTGTGGGAACAGCTATACTAATATTCAAGTACAGAATATTGCCTCCTTGAGAATGTCAGAAATAAAAAGAAATGAACAACTGGGCCCATGTGGACATGATGAAGGTGGGCTAGCAAACGTTCATAATGGGCTGTTTTCCTGAAATTACCTCACTTTGTTGTTGTTGTTTAGGGTGGCTGAGCTTCTCACTCTTTTAGCAGCCAATACCAAGTTGAAAACTCCTTGGTATTATCTAAACTGTAGATCTAGGCTTTTCCTGTGGCTTTTCTGCCATACGAAACGTGTTGAGTTGAAGTCATGAGTTCCAGTTTCTCCAGCTTGACTTGCATTTAAAGGATCATCATATCTGGTCCCAATCTAGGAGTAAGAGGTCCTTGGCATACTGTAGATTCTTCGCCATCCAAGGGGGCTCTCCAACTATGCAGAGCCAAAACATTGTACTCTGATTCTGGGCTCTCCCAAGGAGTTGTCACATCCTGCACAGAGCCACCTCTCAGCTTCCCCTGTCTTTCATTGGGTCCATAGTGAGATCCTTCTTCATGCAGTCAACCAGGTCAAAGTCAAAGAATCACATCTGGGGCTCAAGTGACTTCCCCACACTTAGTGTGCAATGCTGGGTTCTCAACAAGTTTCATCACTGGGGGAATCGCTGCAAGTGTGTGGATGATTTCAAGTCATTGAGGATGTAATTAGCCTCACAGACCCGAGGGTCACTTCCACATAAGTATATTGTAGCGTTGTGCATTGCTGATGGTCATATAAGGATGATGCCAGATATGTCTCCATGCATAATTACCTCACCTAGATTTTTTATTGGTGGCGTTGTGGAAACTCAGGGAGTCAACTGGAAATTCCTTTAAATTTTTTTTTTTTGTCTTTTTTAATTCCAGTTCTGAATTATATTAGCTGATCTTGTACTGATCTGTATATTTTTAATGGATCATCTACCATTTCCGGTTCCTTTTGTTGTGAAATTGTACGCATGTGCTTGCAGTTAATAATTGTTTTCCTTGTTATTTAAATACGTTTTATACAGGGTGTCCCAAAAGTCTTTATGCTGTTTTAATATTATATAACCTATAATTGCACAAGGACTTAATTCATTCCAACCCAGACATTTTTTCGGTTTTACCCAGGACCCAATATGCAGACAGTTTTTTTCTACAAGTGATGTTTTAAAAACAGGCAGTATTCACATATATTAATTTAGTAGATATATGTATTGTGCATCAAACATTAGGAAATTGGCTGCAGAATGTTGTGAAATACTGTTGAGTTCTTATGTGATGTTATTTTGTTTGTTATATCTTGTGAAATGTAGAAGCAATAAAAAAATCAAAATAAAAAATGAATTAAAATTATGCACAAACACGTAAATATTTCAGCTGTACTTAATCCCTTGGTAGTAAAACACCAAGAATTGAAACATATATCCAGCTGACAACTAATTCAAGAAGTTTGATAAAAAAAAAACAAATGAAAATTGTAATTTATATAACTTTTTTTGTGAAGTCACATATTGCTGAACTGGAATCTCACTCACACATTCCTGTACCATGCAATTTAATTTATTTATTACTTAAAAATATCACGTTTATTCAACGTCCTTATCAGAATTGAAAATTGGTTATTATCGCTACCGATATCGCTAAAATTCATTTCGAAATTATATATTGAGGTAGATTCGTTAATAGTTTATGAGTGATATGTATGTGACTACACTACATGTAAACAAATAACCCCATGACGTCATTAATTGATATAAGTATGCAAAAACTAAGCACCAATATAATTATTTCGCTACCAGTTCAAAATACGATGGCCGCAGGAAGTGTTTACATGGTATAAACACTCTATGGCCACTTATTTTCTAATTTCTTTGTTTAATTTCGGAATCTTATAAAGCCGGCATACCACGCGGCCTGCGGCTAGATCCAAAGCAACTCTAGCAACAGATATAAAGCACACAATTGTAACTTCATAAATTATTTTTTTCACTCACAAACGTTCACACACATGTGCCGATGTAATGAAATAATTTTTAACTGCCTTATCGCCAGATGTTCAAAAATATTCCGATCGAATGCGACATATATTACCTTGGTGCGCCATACACCCTGGGTATAATGAAAGGCCTATCTGGCGCGCCATACGCCCGTTTGGGCAGAATGAGTTAAGGGACACCCTGTATATGTTCTAAATTAGTAAGGATGCACTTTTATTTAGTTTTCTTATTGAGCGACTGCTGAAAATAGTACAATCTTACCAAATATTTGCTATAATGTCATTAACTAACACACAGTTAAAAAAAAAAAAAAATTGGTGCTAATTTTTATTTTAAAGTGGTTTTTGATAACGAAAATTTTAAAAATGTTACATACTATATCCTTTACATTCTTTGTATTTTTTGTCTAATTTAATTCAAATTCTATACTATATTAGCTAAGCTCGTACTGATAGGTATATTTTTAATAGATCGTCTACTATTTCTGGTTCCTTTTGTTATGAATTTATACACATGTGCTGTGATTAACAAATGCTTTACTTGTTGTGCAAATATGTGTATAAAAATGTTCTGATTTATTTGAATACACTTTTATCAGCTGTTATTCAGTTTACATTCTGAAGAATAGCTCATAAACAGTGTAAATCTTACCAAAGATTAGCTATCAGTATCATTATAAATGACCATAAAACATAGCATATTGCAGTCAATCGTCAAGCAGTGTTTTATGTATATGTGAAATATTTAATTTTCATGTATCAAACTAAATACATTATAGACTATGTCTTAGCTGAACAGGATATTTCCTTTACAAACAATATTTTTAAAATATAATTAAAATTTTTTTTCCGCTTGTTTTTAATTAAACAATGCACTGAGATTTGGAGATCTTATTCTGGTAGAATTGAGAAATTAAAGTCAGTGCAGAGGGACCTCAGTATCAAGTTAAATCAGAATAGATAAGCAAATAATTAAATAACAAACAAAGCTGTAATGAAATAAAAAGAAACATATCTTGTTATTAAATAAAAAAAATTTAGGAATAAGTAGGTCTACGAGCAAACAAATAAGTAGAAAGAAAAACATTGCGATGGAATCTCTCAATTGAAGACAATAAACACACACTGTCTGTAAACGGAAAAAAAGAGTCAGAAAGGTTTAATCTTGAAGTCTCACATTTAGCTTGACAGTATAATAATTACCACCCCCCACCCCCCCCCCCCCCCAATTGAAGACAATAAACACACACCTGTAAACGGAAAAAAAGAGTCCCTTTTCCAGCCCCAAAAAAAAACAAAGAAAGAAAGAAAGAAATTTAACATAAATAAGAGTTACTCTGTGAAGGTTAAAGGCAGCTGGCATAGATCTGACAGCATCACCCTTAGTGTGTCTAATGGTCAAGACAATATGGGCCTAACACTGTATTCCAAATATGCCTCAGTGGGCATGTAACAGAATCCTTTACCCCTTACCTTTACCTAACATAAACACTGGACACTTACTTAGTCATTCCCCTTCTACCTTGAGGTGTAGAGGTTTGGAAGAGAGAGCGCCAGACAATCCTATCTGCTGTCTTCCTCCTGGCCTGGTTCCATTCTAGTCCTCGGTTCTTCAAAGATTGTCTAATGTTGTCCTCCCAGCGGACTCTGGGGGTCTGGATCCCAGGCTCTTTGTTTCCCATGCTTGTCGTGGTAGCTGATCTTCTCCCATTCTGCAGACATGGCCAAACCATCTTAGTTGGGACTGTTTTACTTGGGTCATTAGGGGGTGGGATTTTAGGCCTTGATGTATCGTTTGGTTGCGGACCATGTCTCTTCTTGTTACTTCAACCATCTTCCTCAAAGACCCCATTTCTGAGGTTTGGATCTGGCTTTTGTGGGTTGTAGTCATTGCCCATGACTCGCATCCATATGTCAAGACTGGGACAGGTGAAGCAGTAGACAGCGATCTTAGTTTTCTTACCAACATCTTTCTTGCTGAGGAATCCTCGATTTATGGCCTGAAAAAGTCTCCCAACTCTTCTTTGATGCCTCCCTTTTGGTCTATAATAGCTCTGAGATATTTAAAATGGTTGACCTGCTCCAGGACCTTTTCTCCCAGCTTAATCTGATGTCTTCTTTCTTCTCGTGATATCACCATGGATTTTGTTTTAGAGCTGCTTATGACCCTCCCTCTCTTCTCCAGCTCTTCCTTCCAGACTTGCAGGTTGGATTGGAGATGTGCCTCTGATTTAGCAATCAGGGCAACATCATCAGCAAATTCCAGCTCTGAAATACAGACCTGTCTCATCTTCCAGTACCCCACTGAATACTTTCTTGTTCTCTCCTTACATGCCTTGATAACATCGTCCATGAGGAGTATGAAAAGATAAGGTGACAGGATATCACCTTGTCTTACACCAGTGGTGGTCCTGAACTCTTCTGACTTATGGTTTGCTGTCCTCACATAATTTCTGCAAGACTTGTTGAAGCTCTGTAGAGCATGAATCAGAGGTGCTGGAATGTTCTTCCTTGCCAAACAGTCCCAAAGTTTGCTCCAGGGGACCCTGTCAACCACCTTTTCCAGATCTATGAAACAAAGATAGATCTTGCTCTTATACTCAAGGGCCTTTTCACTCAGCTGTCTGAGTGTGAAGATTAGGTCTTGCGTACTTCAGTTAGCTTGGAATCCGCACTGGTCCTCATCCAATTGTGGCTCAGCTAGGCGTCGGAGTCTCTGCTCTAGGATTCTAGAGTAGATTTTACCAGGGACACTGAGAAGGGATATGCCTCTATGGTTTCCACATTGTCGATTGTCACACTTTTTGAAAATTGGTGTTAAGATGGCAATCTCCCAATCCTTTGGTATGGTCCTATTTCACCACTCTGCCTGTAGGACCTTAAGAGTAATAGGTCACCTGATGCTTCCATGTACTTAACCATTTCTGGTGTTATACCATCATGCCCTGCTGCTTTGCCCATCTTGATTTTTTCCAGTGGTGCCTTCAGTTCTTCCATCTTTATGTCATCTTCATCACCATTGGTTTCCTCTTCTGTGCTAGTGGTTATCATTTCTGATGCTTGACCTTGCTCACCATCAAGGAGTTCTGAGAAATATTCTTTCCATTATTTCCTTTGGGGCAGTAAGCAATTTGCCTTGTTTGTCCTTTATAAATTTGAGAGGGCATTGCTTTTCCTTCCTCATGTTCTTTAGGGTCTTATAGATTAATTTCTGGTTTTCTTGTGCATCTTTTTCTAGCTTTTCTCCAATTTCTTACCAGGACTTTTGTTTTGCTGCTAGCACCTTGTTCTTTGCTTCTGTTCTGAGTGTCACATATTCTCTATATTTCTCTATTTGTCCTGTGTTTTTAGCTCCTAAGTATTGTTTCCATGCCATTTTCTCCTCTCTTATTTGCTCTTTGACTTTCTCTGTCCACCAAGGTGTCCTCTTTCTCTTGTTCCCAAGTCGGACTTCACCACATGCTTCTGCAGCAGCTGTCTTTATGATGTCCTTGAATTTAAGCCAGAGGGTTTCCAAGTCATCAGGTTGTTCTTCTGTGTTTCTCACCACTGTAGCAAAAAGCCCCTGATATCTGGTCTTAATTTTTGGCTCTCTCAGCTTGTAGGTCTTAATACTCATTTCTTCCGTTTACTTGGTTTCTTGCATCATGTCTAATAGTTCCTAGGCTGAGCAACTCTTTCAGTTGTTCTTTTGATTGTAAGCAGGTAGTGATCACTTCCAATCTCTGGCTTCCTCCAGACTCTAGCATCCCGGACATGTTTGAATGAGCTCCTCCTAACAATGGCATAGTCGATCAGTGACTTCTCATTCTTTGTTGGGTCACATCTAGTGTATGCATGTATGCACTTATGGGGAAACTTTATGTTTGTAATGATCAGATTCTGCTCACTGCAGAATCTAAAGAGTCGCTGTCCATTGTCATTGAGAGTATCTTCTCCATATCTTCCGATAACTCCACCCCATCTAGCATGGTCATTTCCAACTCTGGCATTGAAATCTCAGAGCATGATAATTTCATTTAGGTGTAGTAAAGTGAATCCGTGTCGCCACACGCTCAAATTCCCCGCTTAAAACGTACTAGCTAAATTAGTTAAAATCTATAAATAACTACAGTATTTGAAATTTGTCTGGGGCAAAGTCAAATCTACCGCTAAAAATTTAACTAGAGAATTTGAATTTTTTTTCTACCACAGGTTAAAAGTTACTACCCCCATACACACACACACACACACACACCCACCCTAATATTATTGAAGGACGTAATCAAAATTAACAACCAATCAAATTGTTACCTCGTTTTTGGTAGTGACAAGAAATCTTGGTTGTAGTGGCAAAAAATGCCGATTCTGTGTTTGTGACCAGAATTAAATAAATTATTTCTCAATAACTAAAGGGAATTAGAAAGAAAGGGATATCTTGAATTATAGCGCTGATATTGATTAATATAATAACCTAAAGATTCCCACTTAATAAAATTATTTTGACTTAGAAAAATTTAATTTTCTAATAACTACCATTAAATTAAAAAAAAATTACCCAAATAAAACTGTTAAGGAATAACTAAAGGAAAATTAGATAGAACGATAGAGGTCAGTTGACCGTATAATTATCACTTTTAATATTGGAAATCGATCCATAAATAACTGAGATATAAAATAAACAAAGATAATCAGACGAACGAACACGCTTACGATTGTTCAAAGTTTATAGTCCAAAAATAGTTTAAAATTTGGACTCGCCTTCTGATTGGTCAGAGGGTAGAGTAAATAAAATTAACACCTCCTTGTAAGATCAGGCCGATTGAATTTGAAAGAATCGCAAGTTGAGATCAGCGGGAAAGCATTGTGACCAAGCTTTTGCCGTCTGGACGAAGAAAGCAGTCAGAAAACCTATTTACTGCTAGTCAACTTTGTGCATGTGTTATTATTCTTTACTTGGGGTAAGACAAATAAGTTTATTTGTATATATTATTAACATGTAACAGGCTTTTGTGTAAGCCATGATTTGATTTCGATACTGCCTAGTGGGAGAGAATTGGGGTCACGATATCCTCGGTAGGAATGCAGTCTTTTTCAGAGTGAAATGTGTAAACTATGTTTTGCTATTGGCCTTACAAATTTTGTGCCATTGGGAAGTGAAAATAAATGTGTTTGTAAGTTTGCCATAAAATTTTGCGACTGTAAGCCCAGGAGAAAATAAATTGGTAGTGGTTTCCGGAGTGACACAATTTTCAAATAACATGTGACGCTATACATAGACCGTTTGAAAGAAGTCATTAACGAGTCACAAGATATATTGGTACACCCCTGCTGATTTTATGGAAGAAAATCAATGCTTAAGGAGCATTGGCTTTAATGCCATATGGAGAAAAGAATGAAAACACAGGACTGAGTGTAGTCAAGAAAAAATAGGGTTTGGTGCATATGGTCAGCACACATGGCTGGCCCCAGGTAAGATTACCATTGATTAGTTGTGGAATTTTTATAGACAGGCTATAAAGGGGAGGAAACTTTCCTTCTCATTTCAGGGTTGTATTACCAGTACAAAAGTGCGTGCAGACAACCTGGAGAAGACAGAAATTGTGGGCAGTGAAGGCTCACAATATACTTTGAGCTACAGGTCATAGATTCTTCCAGACAGCAGCACCATTTGAGTGATTATATACATAGTCTGGAGCCCACAGCATCAGACAGGCTTAGAAGTTAAGTCCCTCAGAACGGGCATATGACAGTTCCTCTAAATTTAAACCACCACAACAAAAAGATTTTCCTGGGGAGTGATTAAAACAACAAACCCTCAAATAACTGACTAGAGTAATATCAAGCATTGAAATCAGACAGTGGGGTACTCATTCTAGTGACAATTTTATTTTGTTACCCTTCATGGACAGAGTTCCATCATATTTATTTAAAAACTGTAAATAAACATGTTTATAATTTTGACAAGTCCTGTTCCAAAAGATTGAGGTTCAGGACAATAAATTGTATATTTATTCCCATGTATATATATATATATCAAAATGTTCCCACCAGTCTTACTTACTTACATTTTGTTGTATTACAGTTCAGTTTGAATTTATTCATTCCTCACTTTAAATACATACATACCCTAGACTCTGGCCATATACATAACACTACAGAGAAAAATATACACTGGGTGAGATCAGAAGAGGTAGCAGATAGGGATCCCTGAGAAATACATCATCATCTTTCTGATTCAAGGTACTTACATAGCTTGACCTCACCTTGTTAACCTTTAAAGTTATTATCATCACAACCTCTTATCACACTAGGCAGTCATCCACTGTCCTTTGAAGCAGCTTGAAGAATTCCTCCTTGACCTCTGCTCTCTCATCCTCATTTGGCCCATACACTATGATCAGGTTGACTATGGTTTCTCCTTCTTTTAGTTTTACAACCATAATGCGCTCCGAGAGAAAGTTCCATCCCTTGATACTATCTTTTTGGTTTTTGGCCACAATGCAACCCATGCCCCCCTTTAGCTCTTTCAGATGTGGGTACACCACTGTAGAGCAGCATGTTGCCATCTAGATCCATGACTCCTTGTCCCTTTTTCTTTGTTTCCGATATAGCCAGGATTTCTAGTTTTGCTTTCCTCATCTCTTCCACCAGCTCCTTTTCTTTCCCATTTACACTTCTTGTGTTTCTAGTCTGATTTTCTCTCTTGTAGTTCGTGTAATCATGTTTTAAAGCAAACAGGTGATTGGCCTGTTGTGCCTTTGCATGGTGGAGGGACTGCCTCCTTACAGCCTCCATGCAGGCCGCCCTCTTCCTTTTTCAGTCGGGCTTGAGACCGGCCTTGGCGGAGTTAACACTGGACACACAAGTGCTAATAGGTAAATTATTCTATCTGTTCAGCTGCATTTTTCTTAATTTTGTAAAGTACTTCTTGATTTGTAATCATTTTTGACAAGGCTTATTTGTGCTAGTTTGAAGCTGATAAAATTGCATTCTTACTTATTCAGAACATATACAGGGTGTCCCAAAAGTTCTTGTGCTGTTTTAACTTACTTACTAATAAACCTGCACAAGGACTTTTGGGATAACCTGTATAAACAGTTATTTAAACAAGCCTAATAGTTAATAACTGCAGCAAATGTGTATAGTTTCAAAACAAAATGAACCAAAAATGGTAGATGATCTATTAAAAATATATGGATTAGTACAAAATGGACTAATATAGTTGATAAAATTTGAATTAAATGAGACAAAAAATACAAAGATTAAATACAATTTTCCAGTTTACAACCTGAGTTTCCCTGCAACTTCAGGGGGGATCACTCTAATCTCTTGTTGAGGAAAATAGCCCATTAAAATGTAACATCTGTAAAATATCTAATGTCCTGCTTAACATTTGTGAGCCTCAGTAGTAAAAATCTTAGAATTTTAATTAATCCCACTATTATGTGCATTTCTTACTGACTGGATTTAACGTTTTTACTGTTCAGAAATGCATTCTTGTCACGATATTAGTTGTTCTTCCCTGACTATTTTGTCTATTTCAGAAACACATTCTTGTAACCAGTATCAGCTTCCCTTCCTTCAGTGTGATGTCTTGGACAACCACATGAAGAAATGTGACAAGAAGTACTGCAACATTATAGAACATTGTAATCTTCAGGACGCATTGCTACAAGACACGAGGCACAAAATGAAGGAAACTACAGTGGCTAAAGAAGATTTTAGTTTTGTGAAAGCAGCAATAGAAGATAAGACCAAGTCAAAACGGGCAGGTTTAGGAAAGTCAGCAAACTTCATATGTTGTAAAAATATAGCTGCAAGCATTTGTGAGACTGCTCATAAAATGATTATATCTACAGACATTTGTGAGACTCATACAGATTATAAAGTAGCTTCACCTGCAAATGGTTCTGAAACAGATTACAAAATGGCTTTACCTATGGACACTTGTGAGACTGAAACTGATTATAAAGTGGCTTTACCAACAGATGTTTCTGACATAGATTTTAAAATGGCCGTATCTGAAAACCCTTGTGAGACTAATTATAAAATGATTGTATCTACAGATATTTGTCAGACCCATACAGATTATAAAGTAGCTTCACCAGCAGATGTTTCTGAGACTGATTATAAAACGGCTTTACAAAATGAAGAAAGACCATACAAATGTGTTGTAGCATTTGCCGAGAAAGGGAATTTACAACATCATAATAAAAAATGTGCAGGAGAACAAGCTTACAGCATTAATGATTGTGCCACAAAGTTTGGCTGTAAAAGCAAGCTACAGAAAAATGACAGAACACCTACAGATTTGAGACCTTTGATCTGTGATGTTTGTGGCTTAGGATTTAAGTGCAAAAAGAGTCTATGGAATCATGCCGTAATACACAGAAGAGGGAAGCCTCACAAATGTGAAGAGTGTGGTGCAGGATTTGCTACACAACGAGATTTACAAATCCATGAAAGAATGCACACAGGAGAAAAACCTTACAAGTGTGATGACTGTGGTGTAAGATCTGCTCATAGAAGTCACTTAAACAACCATAAAAGAATGCACACAGGAGAAAAGCCTTACAAATGTGATGACTGTGGTGTAAGATTTGCTCATAAAAGTCACTTAAATGACCATAAAAGAATACACACAGGAGAAAAGCCTTACAAATGTGATATTTGTGGCATCAGATTTGCTTGGAAAAGTTGTTTACAACGACATATAAGAACACACACAGGAGAAAAGCCTTATATGTGTGATGTTTGTGGTGCGGTATTTGCTGGGAAGAGCCAATTAAATAGTCATAAAAGGACACACGCAAGAGAAAAGCCTTTTAAGTGTGATGTTTGTGATGTAGGATTTTTTCAAAGCAGCCACTTAAAGCATCATAAAATTACACACACAGGGCAAAATCTTTGTGAACCCATTAATTATACTGTAGAATCTTTTCAGAACAGCCACTTACAGCATCATACAAGAACACACACAGAAGAGAAGCTTTACAAATGTGATGACTGTGGTGTAGGACTTACTAGAAAAGATGTTTTACAAATCCATATGAGGATGCATACGGGAGAGAAGCCTTACATATGTGAAGACTGTGGTGTAAGATTTTCTCAGAAAGGCAACTTACAGCAGCATATAAGGATACATACAGGAGAGAAGCCTTACAAGTGTGATATGTGTGGTTTAGGATTTTCTCAAAAAAGCCATTTACCACGCCATATAAGAACACACACAGGAGAGAAGCCTTACATGTGTGATGTTTGTGGTGTAACATTTGCTGGGACGGGTGATGTAAAAAGCCATAAAAGAGTACACAGGAGAGAAACATTTCAAGTATGATGTTTGTTGTTGTGCAATATTTTCTCATAAAACCTACTTCCAAATGCATAAAGGAGAAGCCTTGCAAGAATGATACTTGTGGCATATGGTTTATTTGAAAACTTTCTTGACAGTACCATTTAAAAAAAACATGCTTGTACAGATGAAATACAAGTGAGAAGTTTGTATAGTTTGATATGCTAGGGTGGTTTTTATTACTATAAAACCGTGTTTCCCAAACTTTTTCAAGTCACTACATCCTTGGCTCCCAGGGCATGTCCACTTACAGCATCATAAAAGAACCCGCAGAGGAGAGAAGCTTTACAAATGTGATGACTGAGGTATAGGATTTGCTAGGAAAGATGTTTTACAAATTCATATAGGTTGCAGACGTGAGAGAAGCCTTACATATGTGAAGACTGTTTGCTCAGAAAAGCAACTTATGGCAGCATATAAGGATACATACAGGAGAGAAGCCTTACAAGTGTGATGTAGGATTTGCTAACAAAGGCCACTTACCACTCCATAAAAGAACACATACAGGAGAGAAGCCTTACATGTGTGAAGTTTGTGGTGTAAAATTTGCTAGGACAAGTAACTTACAAAGCCATAAAAGAATACACAGGAGAGAAACCTTACAAGTGTGATGTTTGTTGTTGTGTAGTGTTTGCTTATAAAACCTACTTGTGAATACATAAAAGAGCACACACAAAAGAAAAGCCTTACAAGAGTGATACTTGTGGCATAGGATTTACATGATAATTTTCTGTGCAGTAACATTTAAAAAAAACATGCACTCACATGAATTACAAGTGTGAAGTTTGTGGAGTTTGATATGCTAGTAAGGGTGGCCTTACTTACTTACTTAGTCGTTCCCCTTCTACCGTGAGGTGTAGAGGTTTGGAAGAGAGAGCGCCAGACTATCCTATCGGCTGTCTTTCTCCTGGCCTGGTTCCATTCTAGTCCTTGGTCCTTCAAAGATTGTCTAATGTTGTCCTCCCAGCGGACTCTGGGTCGTCCTCGGGGTCTAGATCCTTGGCTCTTTGTTTCCCATGCTTGTCGTGGTATCCAATCTTCTCCCATTCTGCAGACATGGCCAAACCATCTTAATTGGGACTGTTCTACTTGGGTCTGCAGGGGGTAGGATTTAAGGCCTTGACGTATCATCTGGTTGCGTACCATGTCTCTTCTTGTTACTTCAACCACCTTCCTCAGATACCTCATTTCTGAGGTTTGGATGTGGCTTTTATGGGTTGTAGTCATTGCCCATGAATCGCATCCATATGTCAAGACTGGGACATAGGTGGAGCGGTATACAGCCATCTTCGTTTTCTTACCAACCTCTCTCTTGCTGAGGAATCCTCGATTTATGGCCTGAAAAAGTCTCCCAGCTGCTGCTTTTTGAGTGGCCAACTCTTCTTTGATGCCTCCCTTTCGGTCTATAATAGCTCCGAGGTATTTAAAGTGGTCGACCTGCTCCAGGACCTGTTCTCCTAGCTTAATCTGATGTTTTCTTTCTTCTCGTGATATCACCATGGATTTTGTTTTAGAGCTGCTTATGACCATCCCTCTCTTCTCCAGCTCTTTCTTCCAGACTTGCAGATTGGATTGGAGATGTGCCTCTGATTTAGCAATCAGGGCAACATCATCATTAACAAATGCCAGCTCCGAAATATAGACCTGTCTCATCTTCCAGTACCCCACTGAATACTTTCTTGTTCTCTCCTTACATGCCTTGATGACATCGTCTATAAGGAGTATGAAGAGGTAAGGTGATAGGATATCACCTTGTCTTACACCAGTGGTGGTCCTGAACTCTTCTGACTTATGGCCTTTTCACTCAGCTGTCGGAGTGTGAAGATTAGGTCTTGAGTACTTCGGTTTGCTCGGAATCCGCACTGGACCTCATCCAATTGTGGCTCAGCTAGGCGTCGGAGTCTCTGCTCCAGGATTCTAGAGTAGATTTTACCAGGGACACTGAGAAGGGATATGCCTCTATGGTTTCCACACTGTCGATTGTCACCCTTTTTGAAAATTGGTGTTATGATGGCAATCTCCCAATCCTTTGGTATGGTCTTGTTGCACAATGCTGCCTGTAGGACCCTTAAGAGTAATAGGTTGCCTGATGCTCCCATGTTCTTAAAGGGTGGCCTTTATTACTATAATAGAACACATACAGCAGTAAAGCATTGCAAGTGATGTTTGTTGTGTAGAATTTTCACAATCAATACCCTTTAGCTCCCCAAGGAGTATAGGCCATCAACAAACACATTCCAAGTCTTCCTGTCACATGCCATCAGTTCAACTTCTTTCCATGTCTTCCTCATTACTTTCACCTCTGTATCCAGTTCTCTTCTCCATATCTTTTTTGGTCTGCCACTGCCTCTCTTAGCCTTGAGGTTCCAGAACAAGGACTGTCTTGTAATGCTATCAACAGGTTTCCTCAAGGTGTGTTGTCCTATCCATCACACATTAGTGATCGTGTCATGTTTTTTCAATCGTTTTGCTCAATGCAAGCACCATTTATGAAAGGCTGTAGTATTTTGGTTTTTTTATTTTTATTGTTCCCCATGTTTCAGAGCCATACAGTAGGACTGACTTAACAGTTGAGTTGAAGATTCTTACTTTTATTTTTGATTTCTCTTGATCTCCAAAAGTTTTCAATGCAGTGAAAGCTCTGTTGAGGCATGCATTTTATTGCACAAATGGGATATTGTCCAGTATTTTGTAGTTTATGCACTAAAATGCACCAGAGATATATAAGATGTGCAATTGTATTAGATGACATGTATTCGTGTGAAGGACAGAGTCTGGGTGATGTACCAGGAAGGTCAACAGTGTTTGATCTATGAAAGTGTTTGGCTGGTTACAACCACGTTTAACAGGAATGTGCCCCAGAAAGTTTTTGTATGAATATGAAACTTACACAAGGCTATGTTCAAGAATGCCACTTGTATTGGAAAATATTGGCTGTATTTGAAGAAAGATGTATGGATTGTGATTAAGAAAGAGTCTAATTTATTGGAAATAATATCATTGAATATGTTGATCACTCAACCATTGTAGTCAATATGGTCTTTGAAATGATCTGAATTATAGAAATGGAACATGACTTCTTTTGAGGTGAAAACAAGAGTACAACAGGAATACCCCTTATTAACCACTTTTTTTGTGTAATGGTCATAGACTGGGTGATGTGCCAGACAACAAGAGGAATAAGACGGACAATGTTCTTTACACTGGAAGATTTAGAATATGTAGATGACATTACACTACTTGCGCATTCATATCAACACATCCAAAAACAGACTGAATAAGTATAGCCAACAGATCCTAAGTGGTAACTGAACATCAATGTAACAGACAGATACATTCACATACCCAGGACACGTAGTAACAACAGCGGACGAAGCAAAAACATGACCTGAACAAGTTACTTATTTACTGGTTAAATATTTGTTGGAGTTCTGAAGTGTTCCTGATTACAGATGAGTTAATGATACTAATTGTTAGCAATGTGCGCTACAAGCCAGGCAGAGCTATTTCCCTGTAGACTGTCTATTATCATCTCACAATGCTTCACAACAAGCTCCTCTTCCTTTTTGTTTGTATTCTTATTTTAATAACATTGTCTGTCCCTCCAACTTTATCTGTAATGCTGCCAAGATATGTGTACGATTCTACATCTTGCGGTGATGTTTCTTCAAGTTCAACCATTTTATAATTTCCTTCATGTATTCTCATTATCCTGCCATCACCCTGCCATCACTGGTGTCAATACCTTGTTAAGGTATGGCGGCTTGCGTACCCTGATTACCCCCAGAGCTATGCCAGCGGGAGTTTTACTCCTGGAAGGTTCTACCAAGCTGGACAGGTTTGCGCGGGCAGGGATCAGACTAAAGCAGACACCCTGGTCCTCCAGGTCTGGGGTTTTGGCATAGGGCTGACACCCCTGTCTATGTAAAAAAAAATGAAGTTACAGAAATGACAACAAATGAACAAACTTTGCTGTGGGATGGACATCCAGAGTCTGAGGCTCGTATGACTGTCAGTGGTTAAAGCCGAAAGGAAGCCACTGACACGAAAATGGACGTCCTGACCGCAAACCAAGAATACGTTTTTGGAATGTCAGGACAGTGAACGAGACAGGTAAACTAAAACAGGTCACAGCAGAAATGAGAAACTTTAGATTACAGATTCTAGGGATAAGCGAGAGCAGATGGACAGGGGCAGGAAAAGTTAAAACAGCAACAGGAGAAACAGTACTTTACTCTGGCAGAGAGGATGGACAGCACAATGAACGTGTAGCCATTATTCTACAGAAAGGACATTACTGGAATGGAAACCCATTAACAACAGACTGATAAGAATAAGATTGAGAGGGAGATTCACCAACACTACAATAATACAATGCTATGCACCAACGAATGATAGCGATGAAGAGGTCAAGGATGAATTCTATCAACAACTGCAGAAAGAAATGGAAGACACACCTAGATATGATCTTATCGTAGTAATGGGAGACCTCATTGCGAAAGTTGGAACACACAATATATATAATGAAAGAGTAATGGGGAAATGCGGCAGCAGAACAGCAAACGAAAATGGGGATAAATTAGTAAGTTTCTGTAGCATTAACAACCTGGTCATTGGAGGAACACATTTCCCACACAAAGAAATTCACAAATTAACATGGAATCACCAAATGGTAGGGACAGAAACCAGATAGACCACATCATGATTAATGGTAGATGGAGACATGCATTACAAGATGTGAAGGTAAGAAGAGGTGCAGATGTGGGAAGTGATCACCATTTAGTAGTAGCAAAACTGAGAGTGAAACTCAGAATGGCTGGACCAACTGTAACTACACAGAAAAGGTTTGAAATCAGCAAATTGAAGGACCCCCTTACCAGAAAAGCTGTTGTGGCTGATATAAAGAAGCTATATCAATTTGCCAAAACTCGAGAAAAGACATTGACTGATGATATTGACCAGAATTTCAACACCGTTTCAACAATATATAAGGAAAGCAGCAAATCATGCTTGGGATTCCAGGAAAGGAAGAAGCAAGACTGGATAACAGCAGAAACATTAAACACCATAATGATGAGAAAGGAAATGGAAAGAAAGAAAACAGAAGTGAAGTCCCCCAGGTTAAAGCAACTGTATAACGAACAGTACAGTCAGCTGGACAAGGAAGTTAAACGCCAAACCCGAGCCAACAAAAGGAATTCCCTAGACAATCTTGCAAGACAGGCAGAAGAGGCAGCACTGAGAAATGAACAAAGCACCGTATACAAAATAACTAAAATCATCAGTGGAAAACGAGGTGCAAACAATATTACATTAGTAAGAGATAAGCAAGGAAATCTCATCACGACAGCAGAGGGACAGGAAAAAAGATGGGCAGAGCATTTCAGAGAAACTCTGAACAAGGAACCACCAGAGACACAATTGAATGTTCCTGAGGCTGAAAACGATCTAGATGTTAATACACACATTCCACGAAAAGAAGAAATCACAGCAATCAAAGGGTTAAAGAAAGGAAAAAGCTCCTGGCCATGATAACTTAAATGCAGAGCTATTTAAGACAGATCCTGAGCTAGCAGCAGAACTATTAGAACCACTATTTGCACAAGTCTGGAAAACAGGGACAACACCAACGGAGTGGAACAAAGGAATAATTGTCAAATTGCCCGAGAAGGGAGACCTTACAGACTGCAATAATTGGAGAGGAATCACTCTTCTCTCAGTTCCCAGCAAAATACTAGGCAGGATAATTATACAGAGAATTTCAAAAGCAGTAGACCACAAACTGAGGAAAGAACAAGCAAGATTTAGAAAGAACAGAAGATGTGTAGATCATATACTCGTATTTACTCTCAGGAACATTATAGAGCAGTGCTCAGAATGGCAAAACAGCTGCACATTAATTTCGTTGATTTTAAAAAGGCTTTTGACAGTATACATAGGGACAGTTTATGGAAAATACTGAGGGCTTATGGAATTCCAAGCTGCATAGTGTCAATCATAAAAAGCCTCTATGCCAACTTTACATGTAGCGATAGGTAGAGCAACCTAAACTTTGAGGTGAAGATAGGAGTATGACAGGTATGCCCCTTATCAACCACTCTATTTTTAACAGTCATAGACTGGGTGATGCGCCAGACAACAGAGGGCAGTCCAATAGGAATAAGATGGACTACATTTTCTACATTAGAAGATCTGGAATATGCAGATGACATTGCACTACTAGCACATTCACATCAACACATCCAGGAAAAAACGGATAGACAATAAGTATAGTCAGCAGGTGGGCTTGAACATCCATCTAAAGAATTCAGAGGTCATGATGCTCAATGTGAGCAACCCTGAGCCCATATCAGTAGGGAATCAGCAACTGGAACAGACACCTTCACATACCTAGGATGCATAGTAACACCAGACGGCGGAGCAAGCAAAGACATCAACAACAGAATGAACAAAGCAAGAACAGCCTTTTTTGGTCTAAACAACATCTGGAAGTCCTCTCAATACAGCACAAGCACAAAATTAAAATTATGTCAGAGCTGTGTGTTTCTCTATGGTGCGGAATGCTGGAGAGTTACAGAGAAGGAAATGTCGAAATTGTCATCTTTTCACACAACACGCCTAAGAAAAATTTACCAAATCTTTTGGCCGAATACCATCACCAACCAAGATCTGCTTACTCGGAGCAAGCAAGAGGACATGCACACCATCATAGCTGACAGACGCTGGAGCTGGGTTGGCCATGTCCTCAGAAGAGACCCCGATGCCATCACAAGAGCAGCTATGCTATGGACCCCTGAAGGAAAATGAAAGAGAGGCTGACCAAAAACAACTTGGCAGAAGACTGAGATGCAAAGAATGAACCAGAGTTGGGGCACAGCACGAAGGATGGCCACCGACCAAGTAAAGTGGAATCAATTTGTTGTTGCCCTACAAGTTGCCATTAGGCGTGATGGCCACTGACTGCTTTGACGGTCGGTGGCTAAGGATCAAAGAAGAAGAAAGATTCTCATTATTCTTGTCATTTCCCTATGTATTTTCAGACTTAATTGCTGTGAACTCTCATTAATTATTTTGTCTTGCCTCTGTTTACAATTATGGGGAAAAAAATTGTGGGAGTCATCGGCAAAAATCTAGATCATCATGCGGTTTAGTCAGATTCCACTAAGAACTACAGAAGCTTGAAGATAAAGTAACAGTAGCCAGAAATACGGCACAGAGAGAGAACAAACAACTGAAGCAGACATCTAACTCAAAGCCACCACTGTAGAATACAAAAGAACATTAAATCAAACAACAGAGACTATTGGAAGCAAGCAATAGAAAGTGTCAACTAAGCTAAAGAAGGGAACAAACTATGGAAACTAATTAGAGCCTTGCACAATGAAGAACCTTTAAAAAATCAAATTACAGAAGGGGACAAACTGTGGAAACTAGTTAGAATTTGAACAGTGAAGAACCTTATAAAAATCAATTCACACTCAAACAAGGTGACAATATGCGCCCAGGACAAGAAGCTGAAAATGTACTCTTGGAACGCTATACTAGTGCAAACCACTTTGATATCCCGATAGACAGGAACAATAGTCATCATTGATGAACAATGGAGTTATGACAACAGAAACTTTGCATCACATGATGGCAAACTAACAATAGAATAAATGGAAGAAGTAATGGGGTCACTAAAAAAAAAACAAGTCACCAGAAAAAGGTGGGATCACAAATGAAATGCTAACATTCCTAGGTACAAAGGCACAAAAAAGAAGCTTCTAATCATCCTGAGCTGCAGCTGGAAAAGAAAAATATGTTACCTCTCTTACCATGTGGAGGATTGTCTTGTAATACTATAAACAGGTTTTCTCAGTTTGTGTCCTTTCCATCTCCAGTGTCTTTTTCTCATTACTTATTCTACTGAGACTTGTCTGGTTATTGCCACCAGTCCCACAACAGTGATCTTGTCAGACCATCTCAACCTTCTATTCTACGCAAGCACACAATAATAAAGTCGGTAGCGTTTGGTTGTTCTCCGTGTTTCAGAGCCATACAATAAGACTGATTTTGCATTTAAAGTGCAGGTTTTGTGTTGGACATGAATTTCTTTTGATTTCCATATATTTCCAAATGCAATGAAAGTTCCTCAAGCCCTTTGTTTTATTATTTTGATATCATTGTCTGTCTCCCCAAAGGTGTCTATAGTGCTTCCAAGGTATATGTATGAATCTACATCTTGAAGTGTTTATTTATTCTCATTATCGTTGTTAGTAAATTGCAAGTGGTAATAAAAAAAGGGTGATTTTCCCTCCCCACTTTTGCTTTGCAAAGTATTAGATTAAGGAAACTTTATGAGGGGAAGGCCGCTTAAGCTTGCATCCTCAAACTACGCCAGTTCATTATTAGTACAGACAAACTTACTATTGCATAAACAGGATATAAATAACCCTTCAAGTAAAACAATAACTTTTCTTTGACATACTATTAATGTTAGTATACAGCAAGTGATAATAAAGGGAAGTTTTTTCCGCCTAATTTTGCTTTCTAAAGTATTACATTAACTCTTAAAGGACGAAAGGTCAGCATTCAAGGCCTATTTTCCCATGCGCTAGTGTCGTGATGACAGATTTTTGGGCCACTGTGTTTAGACTAAGTCTATGTTTCCTTTTGTCCCAGTTTTATATTTTATGAACTTTCACTCAATTACCTATTCGACTATGTATAATATTACTTACTGACGGGACGCCGCTTAAAGCTCGCATACACAAGCTAAGCTGCTGAATATTAGTACAGCATGTACTTACTATTCGGTAAATAGAATACAAATAACCGGTCAAGTAAATAGAAATTTCACGATTAGCAGCAGGAACTCTTTAAAAAAATACGTTTTCTTTGATCAGGGAAAAATCTCTCATTAATATTTATGAAGCTATGCTGTTGACATGATATAACAAGGCAGCAGAAAATAATATGACTGTTTTGTATGATACGGCCACTACGACCTGATCCTGGTAGATTGTCGACATACTGTAGATATATCATGTGGTACAATGACTCATAATTTCCAATTGTAATTTGTTTAGATAGGTGTCGCGAGAGGTTCAGATGTTACTAAAATGTAAGATATCCTGGACAAAAAGATGTATCAGATGATACCAGGATAGGGCCAGATAAGAGACTGGTCTTATAAGAAATACCCCCTTCTCTGAAAAGAGTAAGGGTATATTGACAATCAAAGGTAGGGTCAAGCTGTATAAACCTTCATCAAGTATGATGATTGTGTTTGTTCCTGAAGGTCTAAGTGCTACCTCTCAAGATCCTCCCTTGAATAATGGTTATTATATTTTTATTGACTGCTAGGGGATTAATTAATTAATTAAATATGTAATATATATAACAACCAGAACCTTAACTCAAATTAAATAATTAAGCAAGACTGATTATATATATATTTACAATTTATTGATCCTATACCGTTTCTCTTTTCGGTTAGGAAAATGATAAAGAATTCAAAAGGTTTTTACAAAATAAAAAGAAATACACATGGAATGTCATTTCCACAATACTTCAATAAGATAAAGTTATATTTCAAATGTCAATTATTTATTTTACATGTAGTTATCACTTTTGCTGGACTGTGAAGTTTGTAATTTAGTTAATAAAGTCCTTCATGAGTCATCACTTTAACTGTTTTTGTTATTTGTATTTTATTTGTGCTAGAATGTTTCTGGATAGGCTGACCAGTGGAACTGTGCTTCCACTTATCTGGTAAAATGAGAAGCATCCAAATATTAACAAACAGTGTCAGACATTGTGCTAACATTTGCGCAGGACAATTTACCTCAGTACCACTCACAGCCAGTTCAATTTGATTACACTTTCCTTATAAATCCTAAGTTAGATCCATTTGTCCATGATCTGCTTCCATACAATGATTTTTCTTTCTTCTTTCTTTGATCCTTAGAAGCCGACCGTCAAAGCAGTCAGTGGCCATTACGCCTGGTGGTATCGTGTAGGGCAACAACAAATTGATTCCACTTTGCTCGGTCGGCGGCCATCCTTCGTACAGTGCCCGTACTCTGGTTCATTCTTTGCATCTCAGCCTCCACAGTCCTCCACCAGGTTGTTTTTGGTCGGCCTCTCTTTCGTTTTCCTTCAGAGGTCCATAGCATAGCTGTTCTTGTGATGGCATCGGGGTCTCTTCTGAGGACATGGCCAACCCAGCTCCAGCGTCTGCCAGCTATGATGGTGTGCATGTCCTCTTGCTTGCTCCGAGTAAGCAGATCTTGGTTGGTGATGATATTCGGCCAAAAGATTCGGAGAATTTTTCTTAGGCATGTTGTGTGAAAAGAGGACAATTTCGACATTTCCTATACAATGATTTGGTTTAGTATAAACTACTAAGTGACACCTTGATCAATACATGTTAACAAATCCTGTCATCCTTTCTTATGGTCCTGATAAGTGTGTCGTTCCTTCAAATACATTATTAAAATTACAGTCGTATTTTTGCCATCATTCTCAGTTATTCTACACATTTCCCAATGCTGGCTTTCGTCTCTAAAAGTCAACACATGCTTGTGTTCCAGCCGGCAGCACACTCGTCCTGTAAATTTTTTAATTAACACATTCAACACACTTCCTAACACACAAGTGGATTAATCACAGGAAAATTACATATATATATATATATATATATATATATATATATATATATATATATATATATATATATATATATATATATATATATATATATATTCTTTCTTACCCTCAGGCAATACACATAAGCTGTAACAGGCTGTTAATATGTATCTAGGTCTGCTGTGCAGATGCAGTGTCAAAGTATTTGACAGCACACATTTGCCGCTCTCTTCTGTTCACCGTGTGTTTGAAAAAGTTTTGGCCTCAAATCAGCCAAGTTCAAGGACTTTTATAGTACCGCACCCTCCCTCTCGGATGGCATGGGTAAAGACGGCGTTAGGAATCTAAAATTGAAGTGATTTCTACCTTCTTATTCAATGTGCAAAATTTTTAATATTTAATATCTTTCTTAATTCTGGGCCGATTTTGATCATTTAAAGTTAGATTTATACTGTGAATTTATCTCTACCGTTCTGTATAATAATTGTTTAGTTAGCAAAATGCATTTAAATCTATGCAGACTTTTATCTTTTTTTTTACTAATGGTAAGCAACACACACTAGGAACGAAGGGGGCAATATAACTTGACACTTTGGTCGGTTGAAAACACTGAAAATTCACCTCGCGCCAAGAAGATAATCAGACCTTGCCAGAGTTAAGAACAGTACCAGACCGGACCTTGTAGGAGCATATTGGGGATTTAGAGCGCAGGAAAACGCTACCATTTTAACATGAAAACCGGAATCTGAGGAAACCGTAACACAAAGTCAATAGTGGGAACTTATTGCTAAAATAACACCCCAGACCACGTGAAACAAATCATCCTCAAGCTGCCTTAAACTATTTTTCTGAGCCAGTAGTCTGAGCCTAACGACTGGCATAAGTTGTACATTTTAAATTCTATATTTTGCATTATTAACATGTGAGCTAATATGTATGTATTGTCATGTGAAAAGTGCTTGTGGATGTCCCAAGTCATTTAAGGCTGGCAACCCCAGCATATAGAATGATGATTTCATGAACCACCGCTACCAGGGCTGGTGACTGCTTCATTGCGAGTTTCTTAAAGAGAACCAAAAGCAGAGGTAGTCCCAAGTTCCATAGGGAGCAGGGAGTGAATAATGAAAGAAATAATGTACGTAATCTATATTATTAACATTTTCAACCAGTGTAGATGTAAATGTAAACATTTTAAATCTATATTTTTAACATTTTAAAACATGGTAAATGTAAACATATTGGATCTATACTGTTAACATTTTCAAACATGGTAGATGTAAAGGGAAACATATTCAATTTATATTATTAACCTTCTCAACCAATGTACAGTTAAATATACATCTATTCAATTTAAATGTAATGAAGATTTTTCCGCTCAATGGGATTAATATTAATTCGCAGCGAGGGTAAAAGTTCTGATGTAGATGGGATGATGAAATGAAAAGAGGGGGGCACATAAGTATGTGTCAGGAAACTCAATACTCATAGGGTATTTGGTTCTCTTCTTTTGTGATATTAGTTGGTGGTACCAGTTGAGGGTACTATCTCTGGAACAAGTGAGGGTATAAGTGGCTTGAAGTCGACGCTAGATACCATCATCAGACGGGTCTTAGAGACGAGGGACCAACTTCATAGAAACTTCCTGATGCTTCTTGGAACGTGCTGCGCCCTACAACATTGACCAGGGACATGAGTGATCCAGACCTCCATCTACAAAGACCCAAACATCAGCGGGAGCAGAAACCTCATTGGCAGCTAAGTAGTCAAATAAAAGCTGCCAAGTGACCTCTTATATAAACCTACTTAACATCACTGACGATGAGAATTTTTATTAAATAATTATTCATTTTTTAAAACTGTTAAAACATAATTGATTATTAAATTTGTTACTTGTAAAAAGAAAAATCTAAAGGTGTTGTATTCATTTTGAATGTACAACATCTGTATGTCTCAGACAATTTCTTAAATGCACTTAAGCAGAGCTATGTAATAATAAGAGGGAATTCGCTGAATTAACTCAGCTGGGGGCTTGTACGAGCTAAAATTATATTACTTAATCCTTCACAAAGGCTGACGGCAGATACTAGAGTTAACGTGCTCAGCCAATGCAGCATTGTCCTAGCTTTTCTGAATATCTTGTGAATACTCCCTGGAGGTAGAAGCATCATTATCCTTCTATCTACAACTCTGCCACGAGTAATCTTGTGCAAAGGTAGACACTTTTGAAGACCCACATCAGTTACTCTTGAGTTTTGGCCACTACTGCAGAGCTAAGGGGAGGCAACCCGTGACAATCTCGTCTCCTGGGGCTCTAGAAGAAGGACTACCAAATAATGGCATTATCAGGTTTCCTCAAGTTCTGTCCTATCCATCTTCTCATCTACGGCTCAACTGGCACATGTCAGACTTATGCAAACAGTTCTACATTGAAGATCTTATCATATCATTTCATTCCATCTATTGTACACCAACACCCATTTATACAAGTCGGTAACTTCGTGGCTGTTTCGGTATTTGATATTACATTGTTTTACTGTTGCGTTTGGTGGTCGGAGTGGCTTAGAGGTATGGCGTCCCCCTCTAATTCTAAAGGTACAAGGTTCGCTCCCGGTACAGGGAATATAAGTGATGGAATTTTTTTTTCCAGATCCAGTGAATCCTAATAATGCTATCCCCCCCCCCCCCCCCCCACCCCGGTCTCCTGAGTAGGGAGACGGATGCCTAACCTTATCGTATAAAGTCCCTTGTACAAGTTGCGTACGTTAAATTTCTCTCGGCAGTTGGAAATTGTAAAGAGTCGGCCAAATTAAAAACAAAATATCTATAGAATGCAGGGTATAGCCAAAACTTCGTATCAGCCATCTGAAGATACACAATCCAGTACTTTAATGGTGCAACATGATATATGTTGTCAAAGCTTTAATCACATGACATAAATACCTTTCATAGAAATGATACTATAAGGTCAACTATAAAGGTTAAAGTAGTCGCAATGCAGATACATCTATAGATATGCAGGATAGAAAAATATTTATAGAATGTTTGATTCCTGTACACACACTGATATTCTCGACGGTGCTACGGAGAACCCCCACTGTGCTGAGATCCTCCTTGTGTGATCTAAGACACGAAATCGGAGCACGTATGGAGTTGACCGTGTGCATTGAAGCTGGTCTTAAAAAACCAAACCTATTGTTCTTACGGCGAATATGGCCTCGTGCAGTTCCCGGCTGTCTCTAAGGGGACAAAGAAATAATCGGCCTACTGCTGTCTTAGACATGTCCCACTAGGCAAATAATCTGAGATTGATCATGGCCTCCAACCTTATCATGTCAAAATTTATAAATAAATACCTGTAGAAACGACAGCTTCAAGAGTTAATGCTTTGGTGTAAGCTTCTTCAAGGGGGTTATCTTCAAAAGAGCTTCACACTCCATTAGGAGAGAAAAAACAGGAGATGGTTATGATGATGATAATAGTGAATATGGGGTACTGCACCCTCAGACATGTCGTAAAAGGCGACCAATATGTGGTTGTGCATGGGGCTAGCAATATCAACATGTGTAACAAATAGGCACAGAAAGCAACCCTGCAGGAGCATGTGAATGCTTGGTGCAGGCTTCCTGCAATGCGACCAGCAACAGCGGTGCCTCCATTGAAAAAAAAAATGTTGCCTTGTATTGGCGAAGAATGTGTCGTTCAAATTAGGGCGCATGTCCAAACATAAAGGACCTTTGCTTTAGGTCTGAATAAATTATGGTATCTCCATGCTCTTTAAGGAGGCAAAGAAAAACGATAAGGATTACGACATGCCTGAGGGAAAAATATGCCAATTATTCCTTTGACCTCTCAAAGTCTCGCGCACGACAAGGGGGCGTAATAAATGTTGGTATGTTAATGCAGTTGTCTATACTTAATCGTTCATTCTAGCTTATAAAGATGTTTTGTTTGTTGTTGATTCTTGCTCTTGTATTACAAGGTTTTACTATGTTGTTAAGGTCCCTGTGTAGAAAATTAAACATGAATGAATTGGCAACAGCTCAAGAAAAACATCATTTTAAGAATTTCAGCATGAGGGAGAATTTTTATTTAGAAAACGGATCAAACGAGGTCACGCTAGATCTTTCCGATGTTGAGAATAACGATGTACAGCAATCCCCCGGTCATAAGCTTTTCGATCAGCGTTTTTTTTTTTTTTTCGATAACACTGTTTTTATTTATGGCTGTTTAAAGAAAAATCGATATTACGCTGAACACAACTCCATCGGAGGCAGGAATATACTTGTCACATGCTCACCACATTCATTCAGTGTGGTGGGATAGCCAAGAAGCTTTGTCATTGCCTGAATAATGAAGCATGACCCCAAAAAGAAATATAGCTCTATGGTGGGTAGTAGAGAACAAGATCTTAATTGCTACAAATACAATGTGCTTATTGAAGAGACAAAGAAGGTGGCAAAGCAAAGCAAACTCGATTAGGTTTGTTTTTTTTTTTGTTTTTTTTTAAAGTCTCCTCCAATATCTTCTGTCCCCATTGACCAAACAGCTGTGCGTCCTACATCTGAAGTCACAAAAACTTTGTCAACACTACAAATAACTTCTGCTAGCTAGTCGTCTGATGATGAAGACAGCTTTGCCGTGACAACTATAGCCACAAGCGACGGGAGTAAAAGGGAATACAAGGTATATATATATATATATATATATATATAATATATATATATAATATATATATATATATATATATATATATATATATATATATATATATATATATATATATATATATATATATATATATATATCTATATATATATCTATATATAGATATATATATATATATATATATATATATATATATGGGAGCCGCGCTGGTGTAATGGCTTCGGCGTTGTACTGGCGACCAGGTGTTCATGGTTCAAACCCGGGCGTCGGCGTTTGAAGAAATGTTTACGGCCGGAAATTTGACTGAATAGCCTGAACGGCTCCTGTGATAAACCCTCTGTGGATGGGAAGGAGCGAAGCTCCTGACCGGGTTGGAAGGAAAGTCCTCAGGTTCCCCAGCCTCGCAATGACATGTCATTGGGCCGAAGGGCTGAAAGCCCAAAGGCCGCTGGTTAAGAAAAAAAAAAAAAAATATATATATATATATATATATATATATATATATATATATATATATATAAAATTTTTTTTAATGAGCGTCCGATTGACAGAGTGGTTAGAGTACTGGTCTCTCGTGGCAAAGGTACCGGGTGCTATTCACGGTATTATTACGCTTCAGTCTATCCCGCTGTAAGAGCTGACTTTGCTCTTGAGTTAGGGGAGGAAAAGGCAGCGAGGAAGGGAACTAGTCACCCCCACCTCTCGATGCTGGACCTAGTATAGTGAGGTCTCTCACACTTCATTCCTCTACGACAGTATCTGCTATGGGACTACCTTGACCTTTTAATATTTTTATACAATTTTTGTTTGTAAGTACCGGTACAGTACATAAATAATATTTCATTTGTGTTTAGTCGATGTGGTTAATCAATTTTGTTTATAGTATTTAATATTTTTTTTAACTCACTTTTTTTTCTTAATTTTCATACAGCTTTCTAGATCTTGGGAACAAATTAATTTGATGTCTATTTTAAACACATGCTTTTAATGCACTAAAAAACCCAAAAGTAATTTTTCAAGGAGTTTATAGGGTAAAAAAGGTAAAGGATCCCGTTACACGCCCATTGAGGCACATTGGGAATATGGTGTTAGGCCCATATTTTCTTGACCATCGGCACACTAGGGGTGATGTGGTCAGCATCACGCCGGCCGCCTTAACCTTTCCAGGGTTGCTCTGGTACCCAATTGGGGCTGGGTCGACCCAGGAGCCGTTTGCGGCCTAAAAAAATCCCACCTCATCTGGGGATCGAACCATAGACCACTGAGCTAGGAAGCCAGTGCACTCTGCTACCGCGACTCCCCTAGGAATGTATAGCTTGCAGTAAAAAAAAAATGTAACATCAAAATGGCAAAAGGCGTGGGCCGCTGATTCTGCATGAAATTAACTTCTGCTTTATACCCCGATACTTCATTAGACATTTATGGATAAATGTCATAGTTATTGCTTTACTTGAAGAGTTATTTACATCCTGTTTATGCAGTAGTAAGTTTGTCTGTACTAATAATGAACTGGCGTAGTTTGAGGATGTAAGCTTAAGCGGCCTTCCCCTCATAAAGTTTCCTTAATCTAATACTTTGCAAAGCAAAAGTGGGAAGGGGAAAATCGCTTTTTTTAAATTACCACTTGCAATTTACTAACAAAGATAATGAGAATAAATAAACACTTCAAAATGAAGATTCATACATATACCTTGGAAGCACTATAGACACCTTTGGGGAGACAGACAATGATATCAAAATAATAAAACAAAGGGCTTGAGGAACTTTCATTGCATTTGGAAATATATGGAAATCAAAAGAAATTCATGTCCAACAAAAAAACCTGCACTTTAAATGCAAAATCAGTCCTATTGTATGGCTCTGAAACACGGAGAACAACCAAACGCTACCGACTTTATTATTGTGTGCTTGCATAGAATAGAAGGTATAGATAGTCTGACAAGATCACTGTTGTGGCAATAACCAGACAAGTCTCAGTGGAATAAGTAATGAGCAAAAGACACTGGAGATGGAAAGGACACAAACTGAGAAAACCTGTTTATAGTATTACAAGACAATCCTCCACATGGTAAGAGAGGTAGAGAAAGATCAAAGAACACACGTAGTAGACCTACATGAAGTGGATGAAGAAGACAGGGAAATAGCTGACGGCACAGGACAGGAAGATTTGGTATAAGTTTGTTGAACACCTATGCTCCTTGCGGGGCTGAAAGATGATGAAGAAGAAGATTTAACTGCTTTTGATTAATATTTTCTCGAATTCATAATTACTTAATGAATGTCTCATCCTTGGAGGGAATAATTGTCTTAGATTTCGATAGGTGATTAAGAACAATGTTAGCTCCCTTCTGGATAGAACTGACAAAGGTGATGACTCAGTGCGAGATAAGGTAAACAGATAGATTTCACTAGTGAGTTGGTGAAAAGGTAAAGTCTGTCCCTGGATTTGAGAAAACGTATCTAGCCTAGCCTATCGGTTACGATTAAACAATATTGTTGTTCCGACAGTTACCTTTCTATATATTAGTAAATATATCCATCACTCACATACCCACACACATATAAGTGACGACAGTTAGACGCACAAACGTGAAAACTATACTAATGAAACGTAGATGTTGGGACGAGCTGACCAACGCAGAAAATACAGTTTATGTAAATTTTATTTACCATAAAGAAAAAAAACTTTACAACATATATATATTATCATATATCGAATATAAAAAAAATTCATAGGGGTACAGAATGAATACAGAAATAGACCCATAAGTACTATCTCCCCCTGTTGATACAAGATCCCACAAAGAGAAGTTAATTAACCCAAAAAGGTCAAAAGATTAACACAGTAAGAAATATACAAAGTGAGTACATGGATTATACAATAAAAGAGTTACTCATTCCTGCTTTCTTTCTTTCCATACAACCGTGTCCACGTTCATTCGTTCTTACCTAATACTAGATTTGCAACTTCTGGAACAATCTTTAGGTCACACGCACACAGCAAATGCAGTGTTATTTTGGCAAATAAAATCTCAGCTCCTCAAAGACAGATTAGATCTACTTCTCCGAGGAACGTTCCCGTTGTTACTTTTATTTAGGATTTCTGTTTATGTCACATTAATTAGACCAGGTAAGAAATTTTACAGTGCTCACAGTGTCAGTAGCTTGAGATTTCCAGTACATAGGAATGTCAGGTTGGTAACTTCTCTCAGTATAAAAATTCCTTGTCACACCACGAATGGTCAAACGTCTGGAAATGTTAATGTTGGTTATGTTGTCACAACGGGCTGAATGTAAATGAAATTGGGAAAACGAAATCTGGATCTATAAACCCAGTTACACAGTCACTCTTAATGTTCTTTGGGTTGGTACTCTGTCTCTTTCTGGGTGTAAACACAAATCCAGACAGGTTTACCTTGAAGACCCAGACACTAAGTAAAAAATGTTCTTTATATGGTTATTCTCAGATTTATATGGAAGCCGATGGTAACGTTTTTGGGTTTGACCCACAACTGTGTATAGGAAGAAAAAAGTACAAAATACTTAACCACCATATAATATTCTCAATCCTATCCTCACCCGCGTAAAATATAATATGTATTTATCCACTTCGGTTATTTAACTTTAATTGAAACTACAAGCCTAGATCTTATATGATCGTTTAAAAACTCCAGTGAAATCAATTCTAGTCATTTACAAAATTAATCATCATGAATTAGAAATAAATATATATTTCGTCAATACTCATAATGAACAGTGCATTTACTAGTCGATTAAATATCTTTTACTGGTTAAATCAGTTAGTTAGACTAACGCTACAGCCGGTACAATTTAGCTATAGATTATATTTAGTTCGCTAGTCAATTAACACACAATAAAATCCTAGTGGAATATAATTGACGGACTCAACAGTTAAATCACTATACACAGAAAAATCTTAGTGAAATAAAAAGACGGACTTAACAATTAAATCACTCAAACTTCTAGTATAATATTTACCGCAAACATAGAAATTGAACTACTCCAAATCGAAAATACTAAGAAAACCACTATAACAATAGAAAATAGAAGCTAGAAGGTTCTAGAAAAATGTGTGGGTACTGAATAATGGATTTAAAAAGCTGGAGAATATATATAAATTTGCAGAACTTCGCTCAGACTTGTTACTTTTAACACCTTCGCTCAGATTTCGGGCTTTTCTTCGGTCGATCTGCGAATCAGAGGAAAAAATTCACACTTTTACCGCTTGCAGACTCTGGCAATCGAACGAAACCCGTCCTTTGATCTTGCAATTCTCACCGTGTTTAATTGCCTTCCAAACGAACGGATTCAGGGGAAGTAACTGTGATTATCTGCCCTTGGTTTCAGATTAAGTCCTCCTGACCAATGTCAACGAAAAATACGTTTCAACTTATCTCCCCCTTGGTTTTTCTTCATTTAGCTTATCTCCCTCTTCTCTACAAATCCACCATCCCGTCCCCTCTCTACGCGTTCCGTTTACCTGTCTGATTGCAAACATTCCTCGTAGTTTATACGCCATAGAGAAAAGAAAATGTGCGTGGCCAAATTAAGAGTTTGACATATATAGGGAAGTGAAGGGGTCTGCGTTTAACAAATAGGTCTGTTGGTAAACATTCCTAAGGCAAATAGAGAAAATAAAATAAAATAGGCATGCTAAATTAAGAAAGAGACAGATATCTGAGTGTAGGAGGGTTTTACGTTATCAAACTATGCATGGCTCATAAGGAAGCCGGTGAAAGACAGGTGGAAGAAAAATGTAGATGTATGAAATCTATTTTCATAACATCCTCTGCCACAATAATCAAGCAATCAAGTTAACTACAGGCAAGTCTATTATACATTACTTTACGTCACATCGTCGGCTGGAAGACAAACAAACAAAAACACAACGAGAAGAGAACTGTACACATGCATACATTGCTCTTCAGCTCACCAAGGAGAATAGGCTCTCAAAATAAAACCCATGCCAAATATTTCTGTCCGAGCCATCATCTCAAGATCTTTCTCTGTCTACCTCATCTATTTCATTTTTTCTTTTTATCTGCCCCCAGTTCTCTTCTTCAAGTTTTGTTTTACACTAGAGAGTCATGACGACACCTGGGAGTCTGCGCTGAAGCTGAGACACTTGGGAGTCATGACCCTTAGAGTGTAAAGGAGAATTATTGGCCGAAACACTTGTTCGACGGGGGGACCGCTTCTGATGATAAGATAGCCTCCTATTGTATAGCTTTGTATAGTTTCCTATCATCTGTATCAGTATCATTCTGGTTCTCTTACCGTGTGGATTTCGGAATAGGTTTTTAAAGGCTGTTCTTTACTATCTTGCAATATAATACATTTATATACTTATTATGTTCGCAAATATTTTGTAAACAATGTATTTCCTTTTTTAAGTGCTTAAGGAGAAGTCATTTTTGAGTTACTTCCCTTGAAAGGAGTTCCGTCATCTTCGATCGGACTCCGCGGACGAATCTAGGCCTACTGCGATTTATTCTTTGCCTGGGTAGGAATAGATTGTTCTTGCTTCAGTATATCTATGGCCTGAATTTATACGTAGTGTTTGTATGAGTAGGACGAGTCTGTCTTATATATGTATATCTTTACATTTCTAAGTCGAACTATGTTGGTTGTCGCTAGAAAAGGTCAAAGGCTATGCAGCGGAAGTATCGCTAGCAGGGGGTGTGATTCATGGCTGTCATCCTGTCGGGATGTCGAATTTTGTTGTAGCCGGCTTATCGCCGAAAAAGTGATCTATAAGTAGATGGGGAAAAGTGATAGTCATTTAGACATGTTGTATGTACTTTACCCCAGTGTTTATTCTCTTTTGCCAAGGAATGGCAAAGTTATATTTCGCATAGAAAGGTAAAACCACAATTTATTATGAACTTGGGCTTCGCCATCGTTGTCGATAAGCAGATGCACAGTGGTACTTTTGAAAAGAATATTTATTCAAAGGAAGATGACATTCCTATGTATCAGCACTAGATTATATGATATTATTCAATTACCTCTATGATAGAAGCTATGAAGAAATGAGGACATTTAACGAATGACCAATTTTGGTCTGTATCCAATAGTGAGTGAAGCTCACGAGAGAAGAACAGCCATGTTGAAATCCATATACTTTGTATTTATCGAGTGAGAAAAAGGGATGCCTGTACTATCGCTCGATGAACCAAGAGATCACTGCTACATGTGAGAACCCATGTCTGGGATTCCTATATCTTTATGAAAAATATATATATTGAACTTTACGTGAAGGGATATTCGCTAGACGAGGTTAAGTCTAGGAGCCTTCCTATATATTGGTTATGGACTGACGTGCCCAGTCAGTAAAGCCAGATGATTTACATGATGGAACTCTGAATGCTTATTTACGAATGCTCCATTATGATATTTGCCAAGCATGAATGCTAACTTAAGATGATATTCCTGTGACCAACATTATGCTGTCTATGTCGACATTTGTTCCTGTAACCATACACGTACTGTCCAAGTGTGCGTCTCATTAAATGTTATAAAAAGACCACCGTAGTTCCAGTACTTCTTGAATTCGAACAGTGTGAGTATGAGTGATGTACTACCAACCTGTCAACTCTATCGAATCATTCTACCATTCGCGTTCTGACATTCATATACACACTCATTGTCTACACTCACATTCTTGTCAGAGCCTCATCACGTTCCAGGACAAGATGACCTGTATGACCAAAACTGTGCTGGGTTTAATGAGTTGACAATCGTTACACTTTACCACACCAGTCCCAACATCTACATTTATCAACTGGTGGACATTCACGGCATTTAACAAAAATAACGTGATTTAACAACTGGTGTGCCAGCTTCCTGGGTCAACCTGCACAGTGACCATATTGAGAAGTAAACTACTGAGACCAGACGTTCCTTGGGGTCTGTTACGACACACAAATACATCAACAGTACAACTCTACAGTGATGTCAGCGTGACCTGTCCTGTCGAGAGTATGCAGTAACTAGGTCAGCGTTTGTTGACATTTGGTTCGTTGGACATTTGCCATACAACTGACAGTGTTACACAGCAAGCTTGGTTGAAACATAGAACATTACACATCAGGACTGGAGAATATTTGACAGTGTTTGCGAAAGGAAGTGTTATTGAACTGAGAAGTCCTACATCGATTGTTATCATTCACATCAACGATGGAGCTTCTATTTCTGTGTTGAATTTAAAATAATTAGACCAGAAGTATTTGTTTAATAAAGTACCACAGTACTGTACTATTAGGCAGTGTAACTGAGCCTTCTTTCCAACACATTCTTTCTGCAACACTCTATTTACATCATATTGCCATACTATTTATGCATTTATGTATTTATGTTTAAATATTTATATGTGATATTTGTTTGTATCCAGCGGGTTGTTGTTTTGGTTGGGCGGTGTCACACAACAGAGTATCCCACGTAATAGAGGGTCTGATGTGTGCGTTTCTATAGGTGCAATTTTCTTGATTGAAAATTTGCTGCGACAGCTGTTGCTATTAGTGTTAGCTGTGAAGACTGTACTCATTGTTGTTTTTGTAATATTCCTCTGTTCTTTAGTTTGTTTTGATTTGTTTGTAATTTGTTGGTCTACCCTATTCTATCTTTCAGTTCTATTCTCAATTTATATTTATATACTGTGGCGTTATTTGTATTTGTTATCCTCTTGCGGTTTATCTTTTATTGTTTTTCCCATTTGATTTATTTCATTTCCGCAAATGTTTTCATGTTCTTCTGTATAACTGTTTTGTTTTGTGCCTGATCGACATACACTATTTAAAATATAGTTGATCATATAAATTGATGTACAAGAATCAACTGATAGTTAATTGCTATTACTAAAGGTACACAGTTGATGATATAAAACACTATTTCTGGTGCACTGCACTTATATTATAGAGTGAACCAGCAACTTATAGCTGTTATTATATAAGGATTTATACAAGACCTTTGTAAGGCTTGTTTCCCACAGTGATTGGGATAGTTAAGTACTATTTTCCACAGGTTACAAAGTTATCATACAAGGTCTTTGATTAAGACTAAGAAAGTGAATTTATTTACTTTTGCAAATTACTGATCTTATTAGACAAGATGTCTACATTAGATTATTTTATCACACAAGGCAAAGCTCTTGATAAGACTGGTCAGCAATTAGAACAATGGGCAGTTGCTCAATATGACAAAGCATTAGCTGCAGAAGAGAGAAAAGTTGCTGCTGCTGCTGAGCATTGATTGAAGAAAAGAAATTAGCAGCTGAGGAAAAAAAATTACAAAGAGAGGATGAACAAAAGAAATTGCAGATACAGACTGATGAAAAAAGATTCCAGATGGAAATGGAAAAAGAGAAAAGAAAAGATGAAGCTGCTGCAGAAGAGAAAAGATTACAAAGAGAAGCTGAAGCTCAAGAGAAAAAAGCAATAAGAGAACATGAACACCAAAAAGAACTTTTAGCATTTGAGTTAGAAAAGTTAAAGTTAACAAACATAAGTAATGTTAATCAAGCATCTGGTGGTAATGGTAAACCCTTTACTTACAAGGTCAAGGTACCAGCGTTCAACCCTTCCAGTGATGACATAACATTCTGGCTAAATAGATTTGAACGCTCGTGTCGAGCCCATAATGTGGACAAATCACAATATGCTAACCAGTTATCAGAAAATCTGAAAGGTGATTCTCTGACTAGTTTAAGTTTGGTTGAAGAGGCTGACAAAGATAACTATGATGTTATTAGGGCAGCCTTATTAAAGAAGTATCAGTTGTCTGAAGAGGGTTATCGGAAGTTGTTTAAGACAATGGTGCCTGAGGCAGGTGTAGAATTCTCAGAATTCATTGCAAGGACACGTCTTACATTTGATCGTTGGATTGAGCTATCCAAAACAGAAAAGACTTATGAAGCCCTTATGGACTTGATACTCAGAGACAAGATTATGTCAAGTATAAATAAACCTTTCCTCGAATTCTTACATGAGCGTAAACCTAAGTCTCTAAAAGAAATGGAACAGTATTGTACCCAATACGTCACTGCACATCCGGACGTAGCTATTAGCAACAGTAAGGTTAAAGAAGGTATGCCAGTTGCTTCTGCAACACCATACAACCCTAATCACTCTCACAAATTCCAAGGACCTCAAAATAGGTTTAATAAAAAAGGTAACTATTACAGTTATCAGAACCAAGGTAACCAATCATTTCAGGGTTCTTCTTCGAATACCTGGAGAAGAGCTGACAGCCCTCGATTCAGGGGTGGTCATAATTACAGGAACTTTCGCAAAGGAAGTCATTCTAGAAACTATCCAAGTTTTCCTTCATGGAGACAACAAGATCATAATTACAGAGATACTCATTATAATGAATATGATGATAGTAACCAAAGGAGCTATGATTCAAACCCGAGTAGGGGTTATAATGGTGGAAACAATGATAAGTACAGAGGCAATAATAACAGAGGTAGAGCACAATTCAAAAAAAACATAAAGCTCATTACCAGGCGAACTCTGCACAGCAAGAGTCCCACGAAGCCTATAAACAAAATAAAGATAATGATGACTCTAATAATATGGCATGTGCCGCTTTTGATTTTGGGAGAGCATCTCAGTGCCCCCAATGCAAAACATTATTTGAGCCAACCACAGTGTCTACTTTAAGCTGTGGCCATCCTCTTCCCGCTCTTCCTGCGTCAATCGCGCATGATGGGAGAGGTTCTCTTGTCTTACACAAAGGTTTAGTAAATGACAATCCAGTCTCAGTACTTTTTGATTCTGGATGCACAACTATTGGGGTTAGGCAGTCACTCATAGATCCTTCTCATTCTACAGGCAAAGTAGTCAAATGCGTAACATTTGGCGGCACCATAGAGAAATACTCTACCGCTATCATTAGGATTGCTACTCCTTTCTTCACAGGAGATGTACACGCATGTCTTTTGCCGAATCCGATCGCTGATCTTATCATCGGTCGCATTCACGGAGTCAAAGAATGCACTCCGGAGCAAATTTCCGTTTGGGAAAATCAAAATATGCAATCTGCTAATGCGGTAGTCACTAGAGCTCAAGCTCTCAATATGCCTGAAACTTCATCTGTTGAAGATAATGAAGTGCATAACCAAGATGATCCCTTGGTAATTTCTCGTGACTCGTTTATAAAACAACAAGAAGAAGATCCGACTCTTAAGAATTCTTCACTCTTGTAACGAAAGGTGATCCGAATAAAGATTCAAATTGTAAATCTTGGATTACAATGAAGAATGGCGTACTTGTACGTATGGTGCAAGACTCCACTAAGTCAAGTCATTCTCAGATTCTTGTACCCAAGAATTTGAGAGTTAAGATCTTACAACATGCACACGACTCTCAGTGTGCTGGTCACATGGGTTTTTCCCGTACAAAGTCAAGAGTTCTTGCGGCTTTCTTTTGGCCTTTTGTGAACAAGGACATACGGATCTATTGTCGATCCTGTAAAGTATGTCAAGAAGTCAAATCCAAAGGTCCTCGTCATGCTGCGCCTATTCAGGCTGCAGATATTCCTATTCGTCCATTCCAGAAAATGGCGATAGACATCATTGGTCCATTCAAGATCAAATCTGCTAGAGGACATCAGTTTATCTTAACGTGTGTAGACATGTGCACACGTTGGCCAGAGGCTATCCCTCTAAAGAGCATTACTACCGCTGACATTGCAGATGCTCTTTGGCTTATATTTTCTCGGCTGGGATTCCCCGGAGAAATATTATCAGATCATGGCACCCAACTGATATCGGATACCATGTCTCAAGTAATGTCTACTCTACAGATAGAGAGATCTTTGAGTAGCATCTATCATCCTATGTCCAATGGGATGGTCGAGCGACTAAATAGAACACTTAAGAACTTATTAGGGAAGATAACTGAGGATCATCCTCAAGATTGGGATAGGGTTTTACCCGCGGCCCTCTTCGCGTACAGAGAGGTCCCCAATGAACATACAGGGTTTTCTCCCTTTGAACTTGTCTTTGGCGCGCGACCGCGCGGCCCAATGTCTTTGCTGCATGATCTTATAACAGCTGACAATATTGACGATGACACAAAATCTTCTTACGAGTATGTCATCGCGCTGAGACAAAAGATTATCGAAGCATGCAAATTGGCAACGTCCTCTTCTGAATTTGCTAAGCAGAAGGCAAGACAATTTGCTAATAAGAAGAGAACTTTACGACAACTTTGTCCTGGTGACAAAGCATTTGTTTTGCTACCTTGTCGTGAAAACAGACTCCTTATTAGTTGGAAAGGTCCGTACGATATAATATCGAAAATTTCAGATGTTGACTACATCGTCGATATTAACGGGAAGCATAAAACCTTCCACATCAATATGCTTACGGAGTTCCATGAACGTCCTGACTATCTACAGCCTATTTTCCAGGCAACGGACGATTCTCATGTCAAACATGGTCATTACTCATCACTGTCTGTAATACAGGATGAGGAAACAAGTTTTTCGGATGTTAATCTTCCGCTTCCAATGATCCCACTTCATTCTAGTGAATCATGGAAAGACGTTACTGTTTCTCCTGATTTGTCTCTAGGAGAACGGCGACAAGTTTCGTCTATGTTACAAACATTTCAGGATGTCCTCACTGACATCCCTGGACAAACTCATGTCATTGAGCATGACATTGTTCTAACTGAACATACTCCAATTAGGGTTAGACCTTATCCTATCCCTATACATTTCCAAACACAGGTTGAAAAGGAGTTGGATGAAATGATAGATTTACAAATAATCGAACCATCCACTTCTGCATATTCTTCGCCGATGGTTATTGTTCGAAAAAAAGACAATAACATACGTCTTTGCGTTGACTATCGCAAATTGAATCAAGTTACGAAGTTCGATGCTGAACCTATGCCTTTACTAGAAGAGCTACTTACTCGTCTTTCTAAATCGCATTTTTTCACTAAACTTGATTTGTCTAAAGGATATTGGCAAGTTCCATTATCCGAACGCGCCAAACCTCTTACCGCTTTTTCTACTCCCAGAGGCCTTTTCCAATGGAATTTTATGCCTTTCGGCCTTATGAACGCACCAGCTACATTTGTACGCATGATGCGTCGAATCCTATCGTATCGGTCAGATGTCATTGCTTATCTAGACGACATCTGTCTTTTCAGCGATACTTGGGAAGATCACTATTCAGGGTTAGTTGAATTATTATCAACTCTGCGTGAGTATAACCTGACAGCAAAACCATCCAAAGCTTGTATTGGCTTTAGCGAAATTGCTTTCTTAGGCCATCGAGTAGGTCACGGTTTCTTGAAGACAGAAGACCATAATATCACTAAGATACTTAACATCTCTATCCCTAGGACTAAAAAGCAAGTGCGAAGTCTTTTAGGTCTCATACAATTTTATGGACGTTTCATTCCGAATCTGTCCTCTATCATGGCACCTCTCTCTACACTATTAAAGAAAGGGTCGCCTAACATGGTTCACTGGTCTCATGAATGCCAATCTTCACTAGAGAAGATCAAAACTATGTTTTCATCACCACCTATTTTAGTGTTACCCACAACAGATAAGACATTTGTTCTTCGTAGTGACGCTTCATCCACTGGGATTGGAGCGGCACTAATGCAAGAGTACTCTGGAACTCTGCATCCGGTAATGTATATATCCAGAAAACTTAATGCTGCAGAAAGGAATTACTCGGTTTTAGACCGTGAATTATTGGCAATGGTTTGGTCAATTCTCAAACTCCAAAGATTCCTTCTGGGCGCGCATTTCGTAGTGGAAACTGACCAAAAAGCTCTTACGGCTATCCAAAGTAAGAACTTGAAGAGCTCGAGATCAACTCGATACGCAATCGCTCTTCAACCTTTTCATTTCTCTGTACGAGCTATCCGTGGTTCAGAAAATGTGATGGCGGACATTCTGTCCAGATGCCCACATGATGCCACTTAACTGTTAAATATTGGATCTTTTTAATATGTATAACTTTACAACAGTTATTTTTTGTTTCTTTACTAAGATACACATTTGTAATTTAATAATAGAATGATGGTATCGCTACTTAGCGGTTTATTGATGTTTATTCACCGCTGTTCTTTGATGATTGTTTCTTCATAAATCATAAATTTAAGATTATAGTGTGAATTTTTGGTATGCATTGTATAATTACCAGAATTGTATTATACGTAGATCACACCTTCCTGGAAACATTTATTCGTAGAGAAACAATTTCTCTCAGATTTTGAGATATATTCTCACCGGTCATATTAGGAATTATAATTATTCCTGATATTTTCATCTGCGCAGTATTCTTGCGTTGTGAGCCTATTCTACGTTGCTCCTAGATGTATTTAAAAAAAAAAAAATTTTATTTTTTTTTTCCCGGGAGGTGTGGTAAGACTGTAAAGTGCAATCTTTACTATCTTGCAATATAATACATTTATATACTTATTATGTTCGCAAATATTTTGTAAACAAAGTATTTCCTTTTTTAAGTGCTTAAGGAGAAGTCATTTTTGAGTTACTTCCCTTGAAAGGAGTTCCGTCATCTTCGATCGGACTCCGCGGACGAATCTAGGCCTACTGCGATTTATTCTTTGCCTGGGTAGGAATAGATTGTTCTTGCTTCAGTATATCTATGGTGTGGTGAAGTGGGATGTTATAAATATTTATAGGGGACTTAGTGTACTGACTGAGATCAGTTGTGAAGGTATATATGTATATCAAATAAGAGTAGTGTATTATATATAACCTTACTTGCTGCCACATATGTATACCTCAGTCAGAATTATTCTGGAATAGTGTGATGACTACGTTATATGTCTAGGGTATGTGTATGATGAAGTGTAAGTCATAACAACAACAGACAGATAAACAATTTAATTTATTCCACCACACTTGACAACACTGTGACACTCACATACATAAAACACTCTACAAGGATATCTTAAAGGAGTCACTGATAACTTTTCAAATAACAATATGTATTCATTGCTGTCATGAATGAATATGTGTCCTGATTCAAATACAAAGGGAACCAGGAATCACAATCAATGTTAATTACAAGTTATATGTACAGAATTTATCAATATGAATATTGTAGTGACATATATTATTAAAAGTATCATATGTGTGTCAGTTGTGTAGTAGTTGTAAAGACGTTATTTCTTACTACACCTGTAGTACACCACTGTAAAGTATCAGTCTGTCTGCTCTGTAAGGAAGAGTGGTGTGTTGTTGAGATCAGGCATGCTCCAGTCTACCCAGCTGTAAATGGGTAACTCACCCTAGTCCTGAGTTAGGGAAGGCAAAGGCTCCAGGGGAAGCAGGCCCTAAACTTGGTCACTTCAGCCGACGCAGGATGGTGTATGTATGAAGTAGTAGTGTAGAGTGTGATTACCGCGAATGGTGTACTGTTCGTGTGCTGACCAATATAATCACTCATACACATGTGTCTACAAGGCACCAATGCAGACTGCTGGAATCTTAGTTTACTCAATTTATTCAGACGTACACACTGGGACATACGAGTACATCAGGCTTTGTTGACATAATAATTTGTAGGTATACATAGCAGATCTGAAGTCATGACACATGCAGAAATAATGGGTAGTACATCAAAGTTCAATGTCATGATACATCATCTTATGAAACCACGAAAAGGGGGTTTCTAGCAGGATTGAGATCTCTCTGTCACTGTCCGATAATAAGATAAATAATCTGTTCTCTTGGCAGTGATCAAAACAGACGATGACCGAAATCCAACATGGCTACCTTCCTGAGTTGTCGTTCACTCATTCATAGGAAGAATATCAGCCAAAGTTAATTTACAATGGATATATAAAGGATTTCATAAATGGTTCCATGCAGCACTACGGTGATCAGGTTAGTTCACGTAGCCATAACCGCTGCAGGAAAATCTGTCATCTTCGTCGATACAAAACACGACACTAGCATATCGAAGCACCCAAAAGTCAAGCTAGGCCTAACCGACGAGAGATCATCAAAAATACGAGCTGGGTTTACCTGGAGTCCGAATCATCTATATACTGACATAAGGAGAGTCTCTAACACAAACTATCGTAGAGACACTATCTCCTCCAGAAGGAAAAAACCACTTCGTAAGACATTTTTTTCTTGACGAAGGGACCAGCTCTTGAAAAACGTACCCCGCCATTCTTAGCAGTACATCGGAACTCATCACGACTTGTTAAGACAACTCATACTTCCGCTAACAAGAATCTAGTCCCTCATACCCATCCAAAATATACAATATAGGACTGATTCTACTTGTACTAATAATATGTAATACATATGAATTCAGGCCATAAACACAATAAGCAAATTAATATATTTTCTGGCCCTAAAATTAAGTACAAACGCAAGCGTACTATTCTTGCGCTGGATCGATATCCAGACCGATTACTCCTATAATCAAAAGTGTGAATCAAACATGGATTATCTCGCTTTTACAATAAACAGCATTTTCATACACAGATGGATGCATGTCTATATTTTTCCCATATTAAATAACCATATCGATTTTTTGTTCTCAGTTCCTGATATTAAAACAATTTACTTCCCCTCTTAAGTTTATGTTACAATGTTATTTTAAGATGGGGGTACATAATGTTGAGCTCAGCTGGCCAGATCAGCTTATCTTGCGTGATGGCGGCAGGAAAAGACTCCTCTGCTCGATTTCTCCCCTGTGCTCTGGAGACACCTCACTGATAGCTAAATGGACCAAGGAGTATGCTGTCCGACTCTGGATTCAGCAAAGCTCTGACCAGGTGCTGCTCAATAACGTCAAGACCACGGTCCCTGAAAACAAGAAGGATGTACCTTCTACTTCATAACTAATTTATACTCTCTTTTTACACTGAGCACAATACATCACAAACATTGAGTTCAGAGCGTTAGGCCAACTGTCAGCTTCATCTGAAATACTTTATACCAGTATTAACCTCCTTAATGGTTACTACGCCTCTGCACTTCCAGCATTATTTCTGTCTAATCAATAATCTAGGTGTCAGTGTACTGTTTGGCCATTCCATGCAGTTTTACTTTCCTCCGACACCTTCTGTTCATGCTGGAGCATTATAGGCTTTACATCATGTTTGCTACTGAACTACACATATATACAGGCATAAATTAACAATTCACATTCAATTTTCATTAAAAGATACTGAATGTTTCAAGCTTACCACAATTCATGGAAACAAACACAGATACGTTGACTAGCAATGAATTCTGGCACAAATACTGGCACAAATTCCCATCTGCTTATGTTCCAGGCTTTTATTTAGCAAAAATATGAGCTGGCTTCAACGCACTGTTGCTTTATCAAGCTTATTTGAACTAGTGGTCTCGAACTAACGCTCCTAAGTGAGTATATCAGCGAGTCTGGCCAATGGAGCCACGTTTCGACAAGTGTTTGAAAAAATTTTAACTTCCTACGTCTCCCCTAACAACCAAGGATAGCATTTATAGTCCGACTAATCGTGTTTAGCCTTACATATCATTCCAGCCAATCAGTTCAAATGTAACTTGTGGCCCATTTCCCGTACCATGGTGGTGAAAAAAAATCTACCACTGAGCGATTCTGATTTTGGGTGTTGTCTGACAGCACCATCATTTTATTTTGGCTATAACTTGTTAATTCCTAGACTATTTGCATAACGTTGTACATATTCTTTGTCAGCAAACCCTAAGGAACCCAAATATATATATTTAATAGAGCTAAAATGCTGCGTTCAAAATATGCAATTCCTTCTACCTCCTGTTTCGAAGATGTGCTGTCTGGGTACTGTAATGTTTTCAAACGTAAACCCATCTATTGTCATCTTTCTAATAAGAGTTTTTCAGGATTTAAAAACCTAACTCTGGGAAGGTTAGTGTTTTTATCACTGTCCGTCCGAAAAAGTTAGTGCATGTGGCCTTACACGCGTGATAGTAGTAATTGTGTATCGCGCGACGCGTGTTTAGTGTTGCACGTGTTCGGCTTTATGCCTCTCCCTTCTCTCTATCCTTTAGTCCATCTGTCTTTAGTTACGCCGTGTATAAAATGGAATGAATGAAATATTAAAATTAGGTCATTGTTCAGCTTGGTATCTCAATGTTTTTGCAAGAAATACAGCACACGTTTCATTGAAGAACGCGGGTAATAATACAGTAGGCTTTTACTATCAACGTGAAAGCGTTACAATTTGCCGACGAAGTAGAAAACAAGGGGGATTTCGAGTACTGTCATTGTGACAGCACTGTTCTTTACCATTCTTCTTCCTTTCTTTATTATATGTATTTATTAGGCTTTATATTTACCTTTTAATTTATATATGTGGATTAGAATATTTCACGACATATGGCCTGAATTTATACGTAGTGTTTGTATGAGTAGGACGAGTTTGTCTTATATATGTATATCTTTACATTTCTAAGTCGAACTATGTTGGTTGTCGCTAGAAAAGGTCAAAGGCTATGCAGCGGAAGTATCGCTAGCAGGGGGTGTGATTCATGGCTGTCATCCTGTCGGGATGTCGAATTTTGTTGTAGCTGGCTTATCGCCGAAAAAGTGATCTATAAGTAGATGGGGAAAAGTGATAGTCATTTAGACATGTTGTATGTACTTTACCCCAGTGTTTATTCTCTTTTGCCAAGGAATGGCAAAGTTATATTTCGCATAGAAAGGTAAAACCACAATTTATTATGAACTTGGGCTTCGCCATCGTTGTCGATAAGCAGATGCACAGTGGTACTTTTGAAAAGAATATTTATTCAAAGGAAGATGACATTCCTATGTATCAGCACTAGATTATATGATATTATTCAATTACCTCTATGATAGAAGCTATGAAGAAATGAGGACATTTAACGAATGACCAATTTTGGTCTGTATCCAATAGTGAGTGAAGCTCACGAGAGAAGAACAGCCATGTTGAAATCCATATACTTTGTATTTATCGAGTGAGAAAAAGGGATGCCTGTACTATCGCTCGATGAACCAAGAGATCACTGCTACATGTGAGAATCCATGTCTGGGATTCCTATATCTTTATGAAAAATATATATATTGAACTTTACGTGAAGGGATATTCGCTAGACGAGGTTAAGTCTAGGAGCCTTCCTATATATTGGTTATGGACTGACGTGCCCAGTCAGTAAAGCCAGATGATTTACATTATGGATCTCTGAATGCTTATTTACGAATGCTCCATGATGATATTTGCCAAGCATGAATGCTAACTTAAGATGATATTCCTGTGACCAACATTATGCTGTCTATGTCGACATTTGTTCCTGTAACCATACACGTACTGTCCAAGTGTGCGTCTCATTAAATGTTATAAAAAGACCACCGTAGTTCCAGTACTTCTTGAATTCGAACAGTGTGAGTATGAGTGATGTACTACCAACCTGACAACTCTATCGAATCATTCTACCATTCGCGTTCTGACATTCATATACACACTCATTGTCTACACTCACATTCTTGTCAGAGCCTCATCACGTTCCAGGACAAGATGACCTGTATGACCAAAACTGTGCTGGGTTTAATGAGTTGACAATCGTTACACTTTACCACACCAGTCCCAACATCTACATTTATCAACTGGTGGACATTCACGGCATTTAACAAATAAACGTGATTTAACAGTGTGCCAAAAGTAACACCCCATATCAGTGCTTCTTAACCAGGGGTGCGTGCATAAGTATGATATATGTTGTAAAATCTTTAACCACCTGACCTAAATACCTTTCATCGAAGTGATATTATAAGGTCAACTACAAAGGTAAATGAAGTCGCAAAGCAGATACTTCCTAGGGTTACGTGGAACCCCAGTTGAGAAACACTGCTCTAGGGAATTGTCAGCTATAGGACTACCTTGTTACCGCCAATGTCCTTCTCGGTCTTCTTCTGAACGAGTGTTAGATTGGCAAAGTAGTTAGATCGCTTGTATCTCGCGATAAGGTTACCGGTTCAATACCCGGTTGCGTCACGCCCCAGTCTACCATCCGGAAAATGACACCACGTCATAAAAAAACTGGACCTAGCGAAGTTTCTACCACTTCACTCCCTTACGGCCGTATCTGTTATGGGACCTTGACATTTGAACTAACATATTCACTTCATGCACCTTCGTATGTACTCGCGTGCTTTAAAGAGTTAAGTCCATCTCTTGTCTTTTCTGGGAAATGGCAATACGAGTGTGGTGGATTTGGTGTTACTTACTTAGTCGTTCCCCTTCTACCGTGAGGTGTAGAGGTTTGGAAGAGAGAGCGCCAGACTATTCTATCGGCTGTCTTCCTCCTGGCCTGGTTCCATTCTAGTCCTTGGTCCTTCAAAGATTGTCTAATGTTGTCCTCCCAGCGGACTCTGGGTCGTCCTCGGGGTCTGGATCCTTTGCTCTTTGTTTCCCATGCTTGTCGTGGTAGCCGATCTTCTCCCATTCTGCAGACATGGCCAAACCATCTTAGTTGGGACTGTTCTACTTGGGTCTGTAGGGGGTGGCATTTTAGGCCTTGACGTATCGTCTGGTTGCGTACCATGTCTCTTCTTGTTACTTCAACCACCTTCCTCAGATACCTCATTTCTGAGGTTTGGATCTGGCTTTTATGGGTTGTAGTCATTGCCCATGACTCGCATCCATATGTCAAGACTGGGACATAGGTGGAGCGGTATACAGCCAACTTGGTTATTATTTAATATTATTTGTATACCAGGTGAGGTCAGCTGTGTAGGTCACTGAGTTTAGTAGTTGAAGATTAAGTATTTACAGGGACCTATCTGCTACCACCCTATGATCTCACTTGGCTCTAAATTTTTACTTATTTGTTATGTGACTACGTCTAGGTGTCTAGGGTAATGAAAGTATATAATGTAGTGTAAGTTCAATTAAAACAAATACATTTAAAATTCTAACACATATATAGGACTGGGTCAATACAACAATCACAAACAGACTACACTCTAAAATATATCTTATAGAAGTCTGTGGCTGAAATTTTAGTAATAGGCTATATTACAATTTTATTTGCCCTGAGTCAGAATTCTCTGAGTCAGGACCAACAACAAAATGAAATTTATGGTTTTATTTACAAAATTTAAATACCACAATGGATCTTCTGTCCACACAAATAACTATTACAATCTAATTATATTTTGATATTTCTATAACTAATTGAACACTGGTAACTACTGGTGGGGTTGGGGTGTTGTCATCATCCCCTTTCTTTCTTTTATTCTCTTGTGGAATGTTTATATATAACAGTCTATTATTTTATGTCTCGTTAGTACAATAGTTGGATGAACTCTTGAGTGCCAGCACAAGGGCACTTATCTTTATGTTGTTAGTAGAAAAATGCTGCCAATCTCCTGTATTTCAATGGTTGATTCGTGATAGACAGCGTGTATCAGCAAAAATTCTCTTTAATGACCAATCTGACACAGTCCCTGGTGTATTGTGATAGACAGCGTGTATCAGCTAAAATTCTCACTTTCTCTCATGAAGATACAGTCACCAGGGGTTCTGGCACTAACTTTAGTACCAGAACAAAAAACCCTGAAACAAGGTTATGATTCTTTATAACACATCTATAATCTCATTTGGGCATGTAACTCGTCATGACTCCCTTTCGAAAATGATCCTCCAGGGAACAGTCGAAGGTAAACGGAGAAGAGGAAGGCAAAGAAAATCCTGGGCTGATAACATCAAAGAATGAGCAGGACACGGGTTCTCCACACTTGTACGCATTGCTGAGAATAGAGAGCAGTGGAGGACCCTGTCTGTTGATGCTTCCACCATGGCACCCCTACGACCCATGACGAGTTATGGGTTGAGATGAGATGAGATGATAATCTCATTCCACAATTAATACATGATATACTTCAATAAAAGAAAAAGGGTCAGATCTCTCTGACCACCCCATTTCAACCATTTCCATCTGAGATCACAACTCATACCAGTGCTCCTATTCTTTTCCCTACTGGCTACAACGCCTCTGACACTGCAACAATGATTCTGTCCCATATAATAATGTGGATTAGCCTTCCCACCGATAACTGTGGAAATCATATTAAGTTATACAATTCATGTCAGTTTTACTGCGTGTAAGCAACACCACAGGCCCTGCATAAGTCTGCTGGGGACCTCTGTACTTAGTCGTAACCTTCCCAATAAAGCAGTATCCCATACACCAATTTTTTTATAATATCAATATTAATAAATTCGTTCTTACCACAATTCAATGAAATATCACAAACATACGTTGACTGGCATCAGCATTAATATATCTTTAAGTTCAGCTTTGCCTTTGTCCAGACTGCCAAGGTTTTTTCCTTCTTAGCACTACTGTTCTCAACGTAGCTTGCAGACTAATATTTTGTGTCAAATGGCAACAAGCTCTGAAAGCATTTTGCCAATATCCCTAGACCGGCCCAATCACAGCGAGGGTCTAGCTATTCAATTCAAATTTGGAAAAAAAAAAAAAACTCTAAACCTATTAGGAGTGGGTCTGCCAAATATATTTATCTTTTTGCCTAACCAATACCCTCCTTTCTATACTCTTTTACCAACCAATAGGATTTGAATCACTCCCATACCTCTTTTTTTTAACTAGCGTCCCCAACTAACGTTATGGATAAACGAGCAAGAACAACAGCCTGTCCGTCTTACCGTTCGTAGACAAATAGTATTATTTCAATATCTAGGTTAATAATTGGACTTTTATGTTTATTAAGACGTATTATTACCAACGGGCTGATCACCCGTTTGCCAGTCACTTCGATTACGGAAACAACAGCAAGTGGATTGATTTGCCGTTGCCCTAAAGACGCCAATAGGCGTGATGGGAAATAATGGCAAAGAAAACCTATCTGCTGTTGCCCTAAGACGCCACTAGGCGTAATGGCCACTGACTGTTTTGACGGTCGGTGGCTAAGGACGGAAGAAGAAGAAGAAGAAGACGTATTATTGCTCAGGAGACACTAAGCTATCTTTACATATGATTTTTATAGCCATATTCATTGTCGTTTGGATTTTCAGTTTTGTCACTGATACTCGTCAATTTTACTTTTTCCATAAGTCGGCCATCTTCCCCCCTCCTTCTGTATCATTTTATTCAAATAAAACAACTTGTTTGGGTTACGTCAGAACACTACTAAGCATGAAGTGAGAGCTGACTGTGTGTGTGTGTGTATACAATCGGGCGGGTCCAACAGCGTAGATATATGCATGGCACGGCGTGTCGAGCGAAGAGGGGTTATGCAAGGCGGCGTTAACATTTGCGTTAATACTTGTCGCAGTTTCGTGCAGCAGATCGGGAAATTGTCCGGATTGCTACAATTAATGGCGTTAAAGTTAAAATATTACGTTAATACTTGCCGCAGTTTCTGTGTCGCAGATCGGCAAAATGTTAATTGTAAGTCTCAAGGACGAAACTAGGAAAGCGTGTTAGATTTTACGGTGGGATCATTTTCTAAGCATTATCACGGCACAAAATTCAGCGCCCTACTGGCGTAGAAGACGATGAGAGGCCTACACAACCGGACGGGTTTATTTATTATCATAGGACTAAAATCTTAATGAATTTAGCGATTATTTTCACAGATTTCGCTACAACGAGCACTGCTGGGTCCTGCTTCTTTTGCGGAAAAGAGCTTTATGGGCCCCAAAGACTCGATATTCAGTAGAAGAGGAAAAGAAAACAGTAATTACTGAAGTCTTCGATGCGTCAAGTTCGATGGTAATATTGTGTGGCTGCAACCACCGTGATCCTTGACCAAGTCGCAGGACAGAACAATCACATCGCCTGAGACAGCATTAATATTATCGAAAGATACAAATGAGAAATAATGATACCAGAAAAACTCTATAGGAACTACATCCTGCATCAAGTATATAGAGACACAGAAAATTAAGTGGTTTAACCATCTCATGAGACTGGAGACCGATAAATTAGCACTTCATGCCCACACACAGTAGATAATCATTTATAACACATAAGGAAGGGAAACCCGAGGCCTAAAAACATACCTTTATGTTTGTCTAATATTTATTTACAGTAGATAATCTGGTTTCACTGCACGGGGAAGACAATGACGACTTAACGTCACTTGACTTTGATCCACTATCACTGGGCGTCAACTTTTGGTGACCTTGATGCCATTATGTTTTACTGAGCAGTTTGTATAAGCTGTTTTAGAATGCCATAAAATGCAAGAAATGATAACGAGGTTGAACCTGAAGAAACACAACCACAAGATGTAGAATCTTACACATATCTTGTCAGCAATATAAACAAAGTTGGAGGGACAGACAATGATATCAAAATAAGAATATTATGACATATTATGAAAATAGCTTTCATCTATCTATTTCATTATCTACACTTTTCTTTTACCTAACTTTCACCTACGCCTGTTGGTTAACATAAAACCATTCCTATACTCAGAGATCTGTCTCTCTTTCTATTTAGCACGCATTTTATTGCTGTTCGCTATTCTCTTTGATGTACGTTCACGAACAGACCTATTAGCTAACGCTGAGCGGGGTATCTGTAATTTTTAACGCCAGCGATTGAAAATCGTTGGATAGGATCAGACAGTAATAAGAGAGCAGACAATCTTGGAACAAATGCAGACAATTTCTATTACCGTCCCCTGAACTGTTCGTTTGAAAGTAATTAAACACGGTGAGAATAGCAAGATCAAAGGACGGGCTTCGCTCGAATTCGTTCTATGACCATGTGTGCAGGCTGTAAATAGTGTGATTTTCGACCGAAGAAATCTCGCACGGTCTGGTCAATTACGTAACGCCTGATCTAAGAGAGACCGTTTCGCTCGGTGCTCGAATTTGAGGCGGTAATAGCGTGTAGATTCTTTTTGATAGAGAATTTGAGCAGAGATTTCCCCGTAGGTGCTAAATCTGGCAGAGAGTCTGGTTTTCGGTGAATAGTGGCCATTACCTTTGATTTCATATATATATATATATATATATATATATATATATATATATATATATATATATATATATATATATATATATATATATATATGAGGGAAGGTCAAAAAGTAATGCCTCCTATTTTTTATGTATGTAAATACTGCATCGGTGTGCAATTTGTAAATTTAGCAAGATTCCTCAAACACTCTGTTGCTGTCATTTTCGACGGAGTCATATGTCAAGTTATTTGCTTATGTTTTTCACCCTAGTCAAAGGTGAATAATTGTGTCTTTACCTTGCGATGTCAGGTTGATTAGGGGTTGTCTTCCCTGTTCGTTCATCCGTTGGGGTTTGACCTGTATGAAGATAGGGTCAAAGGTAAACAGTTTAGGCGTGTGCCCATGCGCAGGTTTTTTAAGGGGCAAGTGAAGACTTCCGTCAGGCCGTGAGGTGTCCTGGCTTCTGAGGGACGGATGTCCATTGTGTTTTCGGGGAAAATCTTCGAAGTGACTGCGTTGGCAGGTCTCCCCAGTGAATCTCTGTGCGTCGGAATGACGACAGAGTTCCTTATTATGTTCTGAGGATTCGGTTCCAAGTAATACCGACTTTTTCCATTATTACGCTTTCGGTGGCAGAACATGTTAGAAGATTACCTAGTCTGTGAACTACAGCTCACCGGTCCTACATTTCAGAACTAATATTTTTTGCGCTGAAGGTAGCCATCCAAGACTATTAGTCTTTATATTATCCAGAAGTCCAGTGACGAAGTTATATTGTGGGAACCGCAGATTGGCGGTATTTATGTCTACATAAGCATTACTGCAGAGTTGATGTTAACCTGCTTCGAAGAAGTACACAGATGACGCCATAACGAGGCCTGTGTTAAGGCTAATATATTACAGCCTGATAATGTGCAATTGGCGGAGAATGCCAAGTTGTACCTGTATGTCAAAGTGATTAAGGTATCTGACGATTTTAGTCAGAGATACCAAGGCGGCATTATGAACTGTCATCGAAGAACCTTATTATTGACCATGTACGAATATTGGAATGTTTACCAGCCCTTTTGAATGCCTGATGTATACCTAACGATTTCTGGTCAGCATGACCTTGTTTACAATGACTGTTCCTGTTGATGCTATGTGTGTTACCGTCAATAAATGTTTTGAAACGTGCCAGCAGTGTTTAAGCATCCTTGACTAGTGCATGTGAGTGTATGGGTTGCATTACACAACATATACGAGCCTAAACACATTCGCGCCTTCATTTGCACCCACACTCAGGTCATCATTACAAGTACTACACATCTTAACAACATGTATACTGTCTTGTGCAAGTGATCACCTCAACAAGAGAAAAAGACAGTTACACACTCTTCTGCACTGTATAGCATTACCAACCTGTTTCAGTAACAGGTGGCACCACTGTACCAGTTTAAAAATGGCTGCCAAAGACGTTCGGTTAAAACAATATTATGTCATAGAATTCCTCAATGCTGAAGGCGAGACACCAATTCGCATCCACGAACGTTTGAAGAATGTTTATGGAGACTAAACAGTGGATGTTAGCACTGTCCGACGTTGGGTACATCGTTGTAACGAAGCTGAAGTAGGTCAATCCTCAATGGCTGACGCAAAGCGGACTGGCCGTCCGTCTACCGCAGTGACTCCATACAACATTCATCGAATTGATGGCATCATTCGTGGTAACCGTCGGGTAACACTGGATGAACTTTCTTCCATGTTGTATATTAGTAAAGGCAGTGTCCATAACATCATTAAAGACCTGGGTTATTCACAAGTTTGTGCACGGTGGGTACCCAGAATGTTGACAGACAGACAACATCGCCGACAAGAAAGAAGTTCAAAAGTTCACCATCTGTAGGGAAAGTTATGGCCTCCGTGTTTTGGGATGAAAAGGGTGTGATTCTTCTCGACTTCTTGGAACAGGGACACACGGTGAATGCAGACCGTTACATTGAAACTTTGAAGAAGCTTAGAGGTCATCTTCGGCGACTTTACCCATTAAAAAATCAGAGAACTGCACTACTGTTGCACGATAATGCCACTCCCCACACCGCTAAACGCACCATTGATGCGATTGCAGAATTTGGCTGGACATTATTACCACATCCCCCTTACAGTCCCGATCTTGCACCTTCTGACTTCCATCTGTTTGGACCACTGAAAGAAGATCTTCGCGGACATCACTTTGAGGACACCGAGACCCTTAAACGCGCCGTACGCCAGTGGTTTAGGAAAATGGACACAAATTTTTACCGTGCGGGGATATATGCCCTTGTGAGAAGATGGACAAAAACTGTAACAAATAACGGAGACTACATTGAGAAATACATTTTTGAAGTTCAGACTTGGGGCTACATTTCAATGTGAATTTTATCTGTTTTCTTGCCTATTGAATGAAATTAAAAATTACGAGGCATTACTTTTTGACCGTCCCTCGTATATATATATATATATATATATATATATATATATATATATATATATATATATATATATATATATATATATATATATATATATATATATATATATATATATATATATATATATATATATATATATATATATATATATATATATAGAGGAAGACTGTCTGATCTAAGAATCTCAGTCGTAAACGATAGGCTGGATAGATTATATCTCAAATCCAGGGACAGACTTTATCTTTCCCCACTTCACCTCGTGAAAATATATTTCTTTACCTTATCTCCCACTGAGCTATCACCTGTTCTAGTTCTATTCAGACCGGACCATAATTGATCTTAAATTCCTATCGAAAAATCTACGACAAATATAAAAAGCAAGAGGAGTTATCATTGCATTGGGAAATACATAGAGATCAAGAGAGATTAAGTCCAACACAAAAAAATAAGAATCTTCAACTCAAATGTCAAGTCAGTCCTATTGTGTGGCTCTGAAACATGGAGAACAATAAAAACAACAACAACAAAATTACAGACATTCATAAGTGGGTGCTTGCGTAGAATAGAAGGATTGAAATGATATGACCAAGTCATAAATGTGGAACTGATTTACAAAATCCAGACAAGTGCCAGTGGAACAAGAGAGGAGAAGAAGACGCTGGAGATGGATAGGACACACATTGAGGAAACCTGTTGATAGCATTACAAGGTAGTTCTTGTCATGGAATCCCTAACACGTGACAGGAGGGTTTGACGAATGTTTATTGAAAGACTATGCTCTTTGGTGAGCTAACTTGTACTGGTTGATTGAGTACCATCAGTTCAGTCTTTCTGTGTCTTTTTTACCCCTTTCATTTATATCTTCACTTCTCTCCTTTGTCTATGTTTTGGTACCCTGTTTACCTTACTTTCGTTATTTCTTGTTTTTGTTTTGTGATTTTTTTTTTCTGTTCTGTTTTGTTTTTGGTTTATCTGTTTGTTTTTTACACTCATACAATTCGATAATTTTGATTTGCCCTATTTGCAATGATTGGACAAAGGATTTTATGCCAGTTTCCCATGTCGGCAATTTAACAAATTGTTTGGACTTGAAAACACTATATATCCTAATTATAACCCTTTGTTACGGTAGATTAATTGGCATTGTCTGCTAGAGGTTAGCAGCATGCGATTTTAGGGGTTACAACGTTTAATGTAATGTAAAGTATTATTAGCCTAGTGAACGCTGTGACGTTTCAGCGTTGGTAGTCACGCACGGTGACCAAGAGACGGGACCCTTTTTCAAATGACCGTCAAACGGAGAAGACGTGTCTTTATACTCTTATAGTGTCGGGCAGGGAAAGCCACACGGTTATATTGTAGTTTCTCATGGACATGGGTCAGTCCACTGTTGTGATGAAGAAAGATGAAGTTACAGGTTAGTAGTTGACTAAACCTTGTCGAGATGACTTAACAGTCCTCTTTAGTTAATACTAGTGCCAGGCGCATAATCTCACTGTCGGTCGTTGGATTACCAACCACGCGTGCATATAGTTATGTCGTTCTGCCTACAGTAGTTCAGATGTATGAGACAAGGACTGATTGGTAAAGGAATCATAGGTGAAGTATGAACTGCAATTATTATGTATAATTCTTCATGATGACCATGTGTGAACTGTTCGTGTATGGAATTGATATATTAAATTTATATGGTCTCAAGGCATGACTTATCAAGTCTCTGAACATTTTGGGAATTCAAATCATCATTATCATGGTCACAAGTTAATTTTAACCCACATTCGCGTACTTAACATCAAAGGCACGAAGCTCTAAAGAAGATGAACTGTAAACCTAGATTACACGATTGACTATCAAGCTCTCAACAATCCGTTGATCTGATTTTACCGAACCGCCTGTAAAAAACTAATGGCCGCCCCTGCAACAACTGGTTGGCCATTGATGGGGAACGAAAGAAAGAATTAGTTGGCCATCGCTGGGCGAAAGAAAAAAGGAAATTTTTTTTTCTTGTTTACATGCTTTTACAGACTGTTTACCATTGCAAGAAAGTCACATGATGCGTAAAAACGACGTTCAACGCATGACTACGAAATGCCAATCTGACGTCACTACATCATGCGCAGATGCCACGCTCTGAAAGTACAACGTCAACGCCTTCCAAGTTGATGAAGATTTACCTTATCAAGAAGACCGGACCATTGAATACGGTTGTCAACCAATCGAGAGCAAACAGTACTAGGCATTGATCTAGTCCGTTGGTGAACTTGACATCGCCGGAGCCTTTTAAAGATAAGTTTAGACTTAGGACGATTGTCCGTCATAAAACACAATACTAAGTCCATTTCGCTGTGCAGGCATGTCCTCGCTATTTATTATATATCTATGTCATATCTGTTTTTTCCGTTGATGTTGTCCCTTATTCGTGGGTATGGATGGGCGGCGGTTTGGAATGAATAACATGGCGCTGAGGATGCCGATATTCATTCTGAATGTTCCTTAAGGCCGTTAGTTTATTGCTTTTTAACGAAGAACCCATCGACGACCTTCCGATGATTTTCGTTCGTTCGTAATTGCAATTAATTGACCTTGCATGTTAGATGTCTAGTCTAGTTATAATTGGGGTATTCTAGTGTATTTTGTTCTAATTTTTATTCAGTTTTGTAACAATGTTTGTAACCTATCGTGTTGTTTCTGACCTTACTATCATTCAGTTTATATTTTTTGTACAATCGTCAATGAGTCCATGTATACGTCACTAATTTTTGTGTACGCAGGTTAGTTTTCTATTCAGTTCATTCTTAATCTCTCACTTCCGTTTTATACCACTTAGTTATAAATGCATTTTTTATTGTGAAAATGTCTTGTCATATGGTAATACTGTTCTGTAATCCTTGGTTAACACATTGTATTGTTTGTCTTCATTTCATCCTTTTATAATTTAATATTAATGCTATAATTTCTTCATTAATAATAGTGTAGATGAATATGATTAAATTTTTATGACTTTTAAGGAGGAATTAGGGACTTTGCACCTATTTGCAGTAGTGGTCCAAGAAATGGGCAATGCACTTTATAGCTCATGATTATGGCATAATATACCATGATTAATTATTATAACTTTATAACATATTAAGACATATTAAATGTTAATTAGTACATTTTCTCATTACTACATTGTAAACTTAATAACTATTAAGATTAAATAACCTAATTGTTTAGGGATAATACCCATAATTATTGAATACTAATATTAAGTGCATGTTTTATTTCAGCACCTTATATAACTAACTATCATAACTATTTATGATAGATATTAGTTGATATATATAATATTTTTACAAAATATTATAGATTTGTGGAACTTATAAATAACGTACAGGAATATTGCAATTTCTTATATTGATTATTCATTCGTTGAGTAATTAGAATTATCAACATAGATTCTATTGGTGATTACTAAACATAAGTAATTGAATACTTAAATAAATCAACTTCAAGAATGCTTACCTTGGATCATTTCATTAAGATTGTAACAAAAAGGGAGATGCACTCCTGGAATTTGCAGAACAACAACTTGCAAAATATAAGGCAGAGATGGAAGAACTTGAAAGAAAAGAGGCTGAAAAGAAAGCAACAGAGATAATAAAGTTAACACAAATAATTATGACGAAAAAGTTTTTACTTTGCCCAGCAAAGACATGTCTACGACATGTAGGAAACTTAATACCTTTGGTAATAATAGGTGTCATCCTCAGTCCAGTCAGGATGATACGACATCCAATAAAAAGACAATGTCGATATTAAAAGGGAAGGTTAGTTCTTTGACAAAGAATACATATCATCATTGTCCACTATTTCGTGACAATGATACTACATATATTGGGAAAAGTGCGTATTCTCGCACAGTGTTAGTGCGAAATCTGCCGCAGGATACTACCTGGCAGGCACTTAGAAATTTTTTTGATTATACAGCAAACGTTAAGTTTGTTCGTCTTCTGCCATCATGCAATGGGCAGAATAGACAGGCGATGGTTACATTTCATAATAGAATATTTAGGTGAATAATTGATATATTTTCAAACCCACCAATTTTGAGAATAACTGATGCTTCCAAAAAGTTTATTCTCCGCACAGATGCGAGTAACTACGGAATTGGCGCATGTTTGCTCCAATATCATGACGACATCCTCCATCCAAACTTGTACGTCTCACGGAAACTGAAACCACCAGAAGTAAAATACTCAACTGTCGACCGCGAACTTTTAGCAGTGGTGTGGGCAATAACGAAACTGGAGAAGTTCCTGCTAGGAGCCCCGTTCGTAGTACAGACAGACCAGAAAGCCGTAGCATCACTACGACGGGCGAATCATAAAAGTCCAAAGCTCACCAGATTCGCTATACTCCTACAACCTTTTTATTTCTCAATTGAGTACATCACAAGTGCAGATAACGTCCTGGCAGATACTCTATCTCGAAATCCTACTGATGTCGAGTTCTGAACTATAGTAACGTCACAGATACTTACTCAAGAGCACTATCATTGTTGTTCTACATAGACAGAAACAATTGCCTATAATACACGTATCTGCTTACTAAAGACTTTATATACAAAATGAATGAAATCAATTGACTCTATCTTCGTATTTACGCCATGACTTTGCTTGATATCCTTTACTGATAAAACTATTGGACACATTTCCGTGCATCAAGTGAACATAATAGAAAACACTATCAAAGTAACTCAGTATGCGACATAAACTATTGTCAATAACGTCGATACTTATGAACTGAAACACATAAACATTTGTTTTTTAATTGGAATTCACAAGGATCATGCCTACGTATGGATCATCTTATCCAACTTTAATTAATTTTAATTAAGTCGTTAAAATAATGGAAATTAAAATGAAAGTGAGACAAATATTGAAAAAAATGAAATTTGAGAAAAAAATTAAAGAAGAAAAAAAGTAAGAGCTCACATGATTCTTAGATAATGTTATTGTATGTAACTATTATATTCTATAGCTAATAATTATGTGTATACATCACATACTACATTATTGTTTAAATTGGTTAATTCAGATAGTTATTAACAACTTAATACTAAACTTAATTAATGTCCAACACACATAACTAAGTTAAATTTATACATTATTTTTTCTCTACTTTATTCTTTATCTATTTATTTCTCTCTTTAACATATCCTTTCATTTTTCTTACATTAGATTTTCAACAACTTTATTCTTATTCCACACTCAATATAATTAATTAGTTTAATTTTAACTCTTTAGATTAGTCTGACGTGACATTTCATTGCGACATATTTTAAGTTAATTAATTATTTAATTAGATATCAACATTAGCCATTCTCTTTTAGTTCATATAAAATTTATGTATAACATTTATGTATAATATGATCATTAATATATTAGATGACTGTTAGTTAGTCGACATGACCACGACATTGGTTCTAGACAGAACGTCGTAGGCCATATGCCGCATTTTTGTTAAATTTTTTGATATTCATTCAGATAGGTTTGTGGGAAAAAAAATCTATCTAATAGATTTTTTTTCCCCCGGTGGACAGGGAATTGTTACGGTAGATTAATTGGCATTGTCTGCTAGAGGTTAGCAGCATGCGATTTTAGGGGTTACAACGTTTAATGTAATGTAAAGTATTATTAGCCTAGTGAACGCTGTGACGTTTCAGCGTTGGTAGTCACGCACGGTGACCAAGAGACGGGACCCTGTTGCGTGATAAATTCTCGCAACATCGTTTTATTACCATATCTATTTTATAACGCAAGGGCAACAACTGCTTGAAATTTATAGTCACTTTTCTCGGTAAGCATTTGTCTTCCCGCGTTGGTATTGAATGCAGTTAAGTTTTGAGCTGTGGTCTTTTTGCGCTGGACTGCGCATGACTGGTCTTGTTTTTTGGTCGATCGGTTTCCGCCCACCACTAGTGGAGTGAGCGATTTGAATGGCGAAAGAGATGCCTCGTTGAAGAGGGGATCTCCGCTATTTTTTGTCCTGTCAGGGATGTGTAGTCCTCTTAATGGATATTTCGTTTATTCGAGATAATACCTCTAGTGTTTCCCACATGTCGGGAGGCGTGATATTTCTGTGTATTTCCTGAAGGCAAGGTAAATTGACTTTTCATTAACTCTATCGGTTTTGGGTCGTGAGCGATTTCGATTCATAGCCTGTCTTCGAAAGTCGTCGTCACGAGATGTTTTCCCAGCTCACATGTCGCTGTATTGTACTGCATCGGTTGATGCATGTCCCAAGGACCATTACTTGCTACTTTGTTAAATGAACTAGGTTTGGAAAACCTTTATTATCTAGAGGATATTTTTGAGGACATTATTTATACTTCGGCAGACGTGTCTGTCTTGCTGAAGTCAGACTAAGGAGAGTGAACTGATCTCATACATCTGGTTATCTCCTGGCTGTTATAGAAAAGGATGGAGTTTTTCACCTGACTACATTTACAGCACTATGAAATATAACATGCATCTGACTCATCATTGTAATGCTGTCTACCGTCTATTGCTGTATTGAATGTTGCTGTGATAATGACTGTTTGATGTGCCTACATATTCGCGTAACCATTTTGTCACTGTGGCGTCCACAATAAATAATGAAGAAAAACGTCAACGGCTGTTACAAGAATCATTGACTTTATACGTCGTGAGTTTACTGACGTTCTATGTGGATTGCCCTGTTATTTTTGTATGAACATTGTTTGACTGAACACATCTGCACACTACACAAAACCAGACATGCGGATACCATCCATCATCATATGGCATCACGCATCATTTGGTGGCCATAAGCTGGTTTGATTCTGGTACCAGCAAACACGGGGTCCCTTACCCACTTCATTTTCAACAAGAATTCATCAGCATCCTTCAAGAAATTAACATTCTTCAATATAGTCAACATCTTCAAAATTTTCAAAGTACTCGGCGTTGCCCGGTAAAAGTCAAAATTTCAACTTTTTGACGGAAACAAGAATTTGACAGTACCCGGCGTTGTTACATGTTGCCGAATAACTCGGACTGCTGTTATCTTTTACGCAAGTCAAGCAAGTTGCTGCTGTCAAGGTTCCAGTGCTGTCGTTTTTGTGAAGGTCAAGTGCCGGTTGAAACGGGTTGTTTTCTGAAGAAGGCCAAGTACCGATTTCCATCAACTTATTTTTGGATTAGAAGGTCAAGTGCCGAAACAACTCAACACACAGTATTTCAGAAGCTCTTGTACCATCGTGTTAGCAGTGGAAGCAGTTCAGATGTGCCATCATCGTTGGAGCTTCGCTCTTTAGGACGTTGATTGACATCCGTTTTGTCTGCTGTTCTACGATTGGAAGCCTATAAGTTAAGTGGCCTGTTTGTATGTAAACTGTGCCCTTATACTTCTGCTGAGTCTTCTGTGTATCATCTCATTCTATATGTTATATGTCTATATGTTATTTGTATATTTATATGTTTATATTTAGCGGGTTCTCGGTTGGGTGGTGTCTCCGTTAGATTATGCCACGTCATAGAGGTCGTCTATTGTGAGCGTTTTCTGTAGGGTAAGCAAATTTCCGATACTGGAATTTGCTAAGCGACTTCTGTTGCTATTTATGTTAGCTGTGATGACATGTTTTAATATTGTTTTCGTTATTATTTCGCATTCTTTAGTTTTGTTTTGATTTGTTTGTATTTGTTAGCCTACTCTTGTCTATAATTTAGTTTCATACAACATTTTTGTTTATACACTGTGGTGTCATGTATTTTTTTTAATTATAGCGCAGATATCGTCACATTTTTTTGTGATATTTCATTAATTTCTGCTTTATTTTTAGTTGATTTCTGCGAACGTTTTTGTATTGTTGCTGATCTTTGTTATTGTTTACATTGTTATTGTTTACATTGTTTGCATTGTTTACATTTTCAATGTTTACATTCTGCATGTGTTTACATAGTCATTGTTTACAGTTATAGTAATTAGTTAATGGGCTATGCTAATGCACTGTTACTACTACACTGATGATAAATGAATGATGAATAGTGTCGTGCACTATTGAATGAGAAGTGCACTTATGATCAAGAATTGAGTGCTGATATTTCATATACAAGTTCTTTGATTGGAGACTTGTTTCCCACAGAGACTGGGATAATATAATGTGATGTGAATATACAAGTGCTTAATTAAGACTTGTTACACTTAGGTTTGAAATAAATTAGTTAATTATTTCAGGTTTTGGACTCATATGTTAGACAACATGTCTACATTTGAGCACTTTATTGAGCAGGGTAAATTGCTTGGGAAGACTGGTGATAAGTTAGAAGAATTTGCAACTGCTCGATATGATAAAGCAATGGAAGCTGAACAAAAGAAACTGCATATGGAAGCTGAACAAAAGAAACTGCAGATGCAGGTGGATGAAAAAAGATTCCAAATGGAAATGGAAAAACAAAAAAGGGAATCAGAAGCTGAGGAGAGAAAACTCCAGCTACAGCTAGAGGCTGAAAATAAAAGACTTGAAAAAGAGGCTGAAAATAAAAGACTTGAAAAAGAAGCTGAAAATGAAAGACTTCAAAAAGAGGCTCAGGCTGAGGAAAGAAGATTACAGAGAGAGTCTGATGAGAGGAAAGAGAAAGCAAAAATGGAACATGAAGAAAAGGTCTTAGCTTTAGAGTTGGAAAAATTGAAATTGACGAGCATGAGTAATGGTAATGATTCAAACAAGGGTTCATCTTCTGGTAAGGCTAATAATGATACTTTTAAGATTAAGTTACCAACATTTAGTCCTTCCAGTGATGACATAATGTTCTATCTGGACAGATTTGAACAAGCATGTACAGCTCATAACATAGACAAAGCAAAATATGTTTATCAGTTATCAGGGATACTGACAGGTAAAGCTCTAAGTATATTAAATATGGTGGATGAACCTGACAAGAACAATTATGAGGTTGTCAGGGCCGCTTTGTTAAAGAAATATCAGCTTAACGAAGACGGCTATCGTCTACAATTTAAAAACATGTTACCTGAAAATGGAGTTGAATTCTCCGAGTTTATTGCAAGAATACGCATTACTTTCTCACGATGGGTTGAACTATCTAAGACGGAAAAAACTTATGAAGGACTTATGGACTTAATACTTAGAGACAAAGTCATGTCGTCTGTCAATGAGTCTTTCCTTGCTTTCCTTCATGAACGTAAACCTAAAACAATAAAAGAAATGGAAGATTTCTGTTGCCAATACGTAACTGCGCACCCACACATAACCATGGGTAACTCTAAGGTGAAAGAAGGTTTACCAGTTGCTTCGGCAGCTCCGTATGGCCAAAATTTTGCTCGTAGATCCCAACAAAATTTTGATAGAAAGAGTAGCGGTAATTTCTGTCAAAATCATGGAAACCAATTTCATGGTGATTCTTCTTCGAAGAATTGGAGACAACCTGATAGTGGTCGTTACTATCACCCTAATAATTATAAGCATTTCAAAAGAGGATATGGTAATAGAGGTTATTCCTGCCGAAGACCTCAGAACCAAACAAATAGATGTTCGCATCAATGTGAACATGATAGTAATCGTGGAAACTGGAATTCGAACCAGGATAACAATTACAATAGAGACAATAATAACTGCAGAGATAATAATAACTCTGATAACTTCAGAGGTAATAATAGTCGGGGTAGATCTCAACACAAAAAAAAAGAGATATCAGCAGGCTAATGCTGTACAACAGGAAACTGAGGGAGCCTGTAATCATGTTGTTGATAGTAAAAACTTTGACGCTGTCACTAGTTCTGCTTTTGACTTTGAGAGAGCAAACAAATGCCCCCAATGCAGTACTTTATTCGAACCGGGTACCATAACTACTTTGAGTTGTGGTCACCCACTTCCCGCTCTTCCTGCTGCTGTTGCGCATGACGGGAGGGGTTCTTTAATCCTACATAAGGGTCTTGTTAATGATACTCCGGTCTCACTACTTTTCGATTCCGGATGCACCACTATTGGTGTTAGACAATCGCTTGTAGATCCATCTTGTGCTACAGGAAGGGTTATTAAATGTGACACATTTGGCGGCACTCTAGAAAAATATCCTACTGCTGTAATTCGCATTGCCACTCCTTTCTTTACTGGAGATGTGCATGCTTGTCTCTTACCTAATCCTATTGCGGACCTTATTATTGGTCGTATTCACGGAGTTAGGGAGTGTACCCCACAGCAGATTGCTGCTTGGGAAGATAATAACATGCAAGCTACAAATGCAGTGGTTACAAGAGCACAAGCTCTACAAACACCCGAAACTTCACTGAATAGTGATAATGGAGTTGATAGCCAAGATAGTCACTTAGTGATTACTCGTGACTCTTTCATAAAATTGCAAGAAGAAGATCCTTCTTTAAAAAAATTCTTCATTCTTGCGAAGAAAGGTGATCCGAATCAGGATACAAATAGAAAATCTTGGATTGCAATGAGAAACGGCGTACTTGTACGTATGGTACAAGATTCGACTACGTCGGCACATTCGCAAATTCTTGTTCCTAAGAGCATGAGAGTGCAAATATTGCAACATGCTCATGACTCGCAATGTGCTGGACATATGGGTTTTGCCCGTACGAAGTCGAGAGTCCTTGCGGCTTTCTTTTGGCCTTTTGTCAATAAGGACATTCGTATTTACTGCCGATCATGCAAGGTATGTCAGGAGGTCAAATCTAGAGGACCACGACATGCTGCGCCTATCCAGGCTGCTGACATTCCTATTCGGCCGTTTCAGAAAATGGCCATAGATATTATTGGCCCTTTTAAGGTCAAGTCGGCCAGAGGACATCAGTTTATCCTTACATGTGTCGATATGTGCACACGTTGGCCAGAGGCTATTCCTCTTAAGAGCATATCTACTACAGATATCGCAGATGCTCTTTGGTTGATATTTTCTCGCTTGGGGTTCCCCAGAGAAATATTGTCAGACCATGGCACTCAACTCATATCTGACACTATGTCACAGGTAATGTCTACCTTACATATTGAACGATCTCTCAGTAGTATCTACCATCCTATGTCTAATGGGTTAGTTGAGCGTCTGAATAGAACGCTCAAGACTTTGCTTGGTAAGATAACTGAAGATCATCCTCAAGATTGGGACAGGGTTTTACCCGCGGCTCTCTTTGTCTATAGAGAAGTCCCTAATGAACACACAGGATTTTCTCCCTTCGAACTTGTCTTTGGCGCGCGTCCACGCGGCCCTATGTCTTTATTACACGATCTCATCACTGCCGATGATATTAGCGATGAAACTCAATCCTCATATGAGTATGTCATTGCTCTTAGACAAAAGATCATTGAGGCATGTAAGCTAGCAACTGCTTCATCAGAAATTGCTAAAGAGAAGGCAAGACAGTTTGCTAACAAGAATAGATGTCTACGACAACTTTGTCCAGGTGACAAAGCATTCGTCCTACTCCCCAGTAGGGAAAATAGACTTCTTATTGCATGGAAAGGTCCGTATGCAATAGTCTCTCGGATTTCCGATGTTGACTATGTGGTCGATATTGATGGAAAGCATAAAACTTTTCCACATAAACATGCTTTCGGAATTTCACGAACGTCCGGACTATTTGCTGCCTATTTTCCAGGCAACGGATGATGCTCCTGCACCTCACGGTCATTATTCATCCCTGTCTGTCATACAGGATGAGGAATCTACCTTCTCTGATGTTAATCTTCCCCTTCCAGTGGTTCCATTACATTCTACGGAATCTTGGAAAAACGTTTCTGTTTCTCCTAATCTTTCTGGTGACGAACATCGACAAGTCTCGTCGATGTTACAAACATTTCAGGATGTTCTCACTGACATTCCTGGACACACAGATGTCATAGAACATGACATAATTCTTACCGACAATAATCCAATTAGGGTTAGGCCTTATCCTATTCCTATACACTTTCAGTCGCAAGTGGAAAAGGAATTGGATGAAATGATTCAATTAAATATAATTGAACCATCGACTTCACCATATTCTTCTTCCATGGTTATTGTCCGGAAGAAGGATAAGAACATACGAATTTGTGTTGATTATCGCAAATTGAATCAGGTCACAAAGTTCGATGCTGAACCGATGCCTTTGTTAGAAGATCTACTGATTAGACTTTCTAATTCTAGATTCTTCACTAAACTTGACTTGTCTAAAGGTTATTGGCAAGTGCCTTTAGCAGAGCATGCCAAACCTCTTACTGCTTTTTCTACACCTAGGGGTCTATTTCAATGGAATGTTATGCCTTTTGGTCTCATGAACGCCCCTGCCACTTTCGTTCGCATGATGCGTCGAATTCTGTCACATCGTTCGGATGTCATCGCATACTTAGATGACATCTGTCTCTTCAGTGATACCTGGGAAGATCACTATTTAGGGTTATATGACTTACTGTCCACTCTACGTGAGAATAATTTGACAGCAAAACCTTCTAAAGCTTTTGTTGGTTTTGGTGAAATCTCTTTCCTGGGTCATCGTGTTGGTCATGGTCTCTTGAAGACAGAAGACCACAATACTTCCAAAATACTGAACATCTCTGTTCCTAAAACGAAGAAACAAGTTAGGAGTCTCTTAGGTTTAATTCAATTTTATGGGAGATTTATTCCAAATTTATCTTCGATCATGGCACCTCTCTCAACATTGTTGAAGAAAGGTTCGCCTAATCTGGTCCGTTGGTCTGAAGAATGCCAATCTTCACTAGACCAAATCAAGAATATATTTTCTTCTCCTCCCATCTTAAGATTACCTACTCTTGATAGGACTTTTGTTCTTCGGAGTGATGCTTCATCCACTGGGATTGGAGCAGCACTGATGCAAGAATATGCAAATACTCTGCATCCTGTTATGTACATTTCTAGAAAACTAAATGCGGCAGAGAGGAACTACTCGGTTTTAGACCGTGAGTTGTTAGCGATGGTTTGGTCAATTCTAAAGCTACAAAGATTCCTCCTGGGCGCACATTTCATTCTAGAGACTGATCAGAAAGCTCTTACAGCTATTCAGACTAAGAATTTGAAGAGTTCGAGATCCACTCGATATGCTATAGCTCTTCAACCTTTTCACTTCACGGTACGAGCTATCCGTGGTGCGGATAATGTGATGGCTGACATTTTGTCTAGATGCCCACATGACTCCAACTAATACTTCTGTCCTATATTTCCATATATTACAGAGTCATAACACACCTATATTTCTACAATAGATTAGCACATCTGTACTTACTTTATATGTACACACTATCGTGCTTTGTTGTCATCTTCTTCTGTTCGTTTTTTAAGATGATAGAGGAGGACTGAGTAGTTAATATAAGGGCCGTTAGTTTACTAAACAGCCACAATTATTAATAATGTATTGTACCTTATGAAGCATATTAGTTATTAATTAGCATTATATTGCTTGTACTTTCTCAGAATGTCATTGTTGAGCTGAGGACTTACCTTACTAGTATCAAGCATGACGAGTTCTAGATTGTGTACTTACCCTCGGAATACCAGAGCATATGTCCTGGATCGTCATGTAGTTTAACTTTACTATGTACTTATGTCATTACATGTCAAAGAATGTACTATTTAAATTTTCCTATCAGATTTGTACATCCATTTTTAAAGACAATATTAGAGTATGCTGTTTAATGATGATTATGGTAACTTGCATACGTATATTGTGTTTACATGCTAACGTGATGTGTGTTGGTGACACCTCCCCGATGTGAATATTTTTTGAGACATATTTATTTTTCTGTTGAGGTATATCCTCACCAGACACTCTATATTTAGCCTCATGTTAGGCAATTTAATTAATTATCAGCGCATAATTCGTGCGTTTTGAGCCGCTTATCGCATGCTCTTTGATATTTAAAAAAAAAAAATATGTTCCACATTTTTTTTTTTATCGGGAGGAGGTGGTGATATGTTGCGTGATAAATTCTCGCAACATCGTTTTATTACCATATCTATTTTATAACGCAAGGGCAACAACTGCTTGAAATTTATAGTCACTTTTCTCGGTAAGCATTTGTCTTCCCGCGTTGGTATTGAATGCAGTTAAGTTTTGAGCTGTGGTCTTTTTGCGCTGGACTGCGCATGACTGGTCTTGTTTTTTGGTCGATCGGTTTCCGCCCACCACTAGTGGAGTGAGCGATTTGAATGGCGAAAGAGATGCCTCGTTGAAGAGGGGATCTCCGCTATTTTTTGTCCTGTCAGGGATGTGTAGTCCTCTTAATGGATATTTCGTTTATTCGAGATAATACCTCTAGTGTTTCCCACATGTCGGGAGGCGTGATATTTCTGTGTATTTCCTGAAGGCAAGGTAAATTGACTTTTCATTAACTCTATCGATTTTGGGTCGTGAGCGATTTCGATTCATAGCCTGTCTTCGAAAGTCGTCGTCACGAGATGTTTTCCCAGCTCACATGTCGCTGTATTGTACTGCATCGGTTGATGCATGTCCCAAGGACCATTACTTGCTACTTTGTTAAATGAACTAGGTTTGGAAAACCTTTATTATCTAGAGGATATTTTTGAGGACATTATTTATACTTCGGCAGACGTGTCTGTCTTGCTGAAGTCAGACTAAGGAGAGTGAACTGATCTCATACATCTGGTTATCTCCTGGCTGTTATAGAAAAGGATGGAGTTTTTCACCTGACTACATTTACAGCACTATGAAATATAACATGCATCTGACTCATGACCCTTTTTCAAATGACCGTCAAACGGAGAAGACGTGTCTTTATATTCTTATAGTGTCGGGCAGGGAAAGCCACACGGTTATATTGTAGTTTCTCATGGACATGGGTCAGTCCACTGTTGTGATGAAGAAAGATGAAGTTACAGGTTAGTAGTTGACTAAACCTTGTCGAGATGACTTAACAGTCCTCTTTAGTTAATACTAGTGCCAGACGCATAATCTCACTGTCGGTCGTTGGATTACCAACCAAGCGTGCATATAGTTATGTCGTTCTGCCTACAGTAGTTCAGATGTATGAGACAAGGACTGATTGGTAAAGGAATCATAGATGAAGTATGAACTGCAATTATTATGTATAATTCTTCATGATGACCATGTGTGAACTATTCGTGTATGGAATTGATATATTAAATTTATATTCACTCAAGGCATGACTTATCAAGTCTCTGAACATTTTGGGAATTCAAATCATCATTATCATGGTCACAAGTTAATTTTAACCCACATTCGCGTACTTAACATCAAAGGCACGAAGCTCTAAAGAAGATGAACTGTAAACTCAGATTACACGATTGACTATTAAGCTCTCAACAATCCGTTGAGCTGATTTTATCGAACCGCCTGTAAAAAACTAATGGCCGCCCCTGCAACACCCTTCAAGGGCTGAAGGGGATAATTTTCAACATCAAGTTTAAAAAACACCTTCACCCTGGGGAATTCCAGAACAGGGACTACCTTGTAACGGTATGAACTGCTCCTCTTAGTATATGTCTGTGACATATTATAGAAAATATATTTCATATATCTATTTTCTGGATCTACACTTCTCTTTTACCCAACTTTCATCTACGTACTTTTGTTAACTTAAACCATCCTACATTCTGAGATCTGTCTTTTCTTTCTAATTTATCATGCCTAATTTAGTGTTATGCGCTATTCCCTTTGATGAGAGTTTGCCAGCAGACCTGATTAGCATTTAATTTTAACACCAGCGCCAGAGATCAAATCGTGGTAATAGATCAGACAGAGATAATAAGGGAGACAATTGTCTATTACCTTTCCCTGATCTGTTCGCTGGTAGGTTAATTATTCACAGTAAAAGAATTTGAGATCAAAGACGGGCTCGCTATATTTCTTTTTATGACCACATCTGCAGATGGCAAATAGTGTGATTTTTCGATAGAAGAAATCTCGCACGGTCTGGTCAATCATGTTAAGCAGGATCTAAGAGAGACTGTTCGCTCGGTGCTCGGGTCTGCAGTGGTAACAATATGTAGATTTCTTTTATGTCTAGAAGTTGTGCAGAGAAATTCACCGTAGGTATGAACATTTGGCAAGAGTCTGGTTTTTTGGTCTATAGTGGTGATTTTTCTTTGATTTTAGATGTTCTCGTATATATACTAGAGCATTCTAACTCTAAGTTATCCAGTACCGCCAGAATTGCAGTTAACATCTAGTTTTCTATTCTAGGGATCTCTTATAATAGAAGTATCAATTAGTTTTCTATTGGAGACCTTTTTACTTCTGGCTTGTGGTAATTATTATACTAAAAGTTTGAGTGATTTTACTAGTTTAATCGTAAATTATATTTTACTAGTTTTCCTGTGCAGAGTGATTTAATAATAGGTCCGTAAATATTATCTCTCTAAGTTTTACTGTGTTACAGTGGATAGCAAAAATAATAATATTTCTGGCTAAACTCTTCCAGCTAATATAAATTTTATTAACTGCTAGTAACCAGTCAGAGAATATTGTAACCGACTAGTAATGCACTGTTCATCATGAGTATTGACGAAACATATGTATTTCTAATTTATGATACGTTTTTTTTTAATACGTAGAATTTATTTCACGGGAGTTTAAACGATAAGACAAGCTCTAAGCTTGTAGTTTCAATTTAACGTTAAATAACCGAAGTGAATATATTATTTTTCGCGAGGTAGGATAGGAGTGAGAATAATAATATGTGGTTAAGTATTCGTACTTGTTTCTCTTCCTTTATTGTTTATTGGGTCAAGCCCAAAATCTACCAGCAGTTTTTCAATGTGTACCTGAGGATAACTATAAGAGAGAACAATTTTGTACTTAAATACTTGGGTCTTCAAGGTAAACCTTGTCTGGCATTGTGTTTGCATCCAGAAAGAGAAAGAGTACCGACCTAAAGGACATTAAGACTAAGTGCTGTAACTGGGCCTATCAAGCCAGATTATATTTCTTTCCAAATAAAATCCCATTTACATTAAGCCTCTGTGGCGAGAAAAATTACAAACATTAACATTTCCGACGTTTGACCAATTGTGGTGTGACAAATGAATTGTTTGTACTGAGAGAAGTTACCAACCTGACATTTCCGAAGTACTGGAAATCTCAAGAATTCTGACACTCTGAGCCTGTGGCATCTCTTACCTGAATTGATTTCCAGTGACAAACAGTAATCCTATAATATAAACAGTGAAGTTAACGCTCCCCCAGAGAATTGGAATTAACCGGTCTCTGTAGAGCTGGGGTTAATCTTTGCCTAAAGAACACGGGATCTGCTGTGCATGTGTATGTCCTAAAGAGTGTTCCGGAAGGTGAAAATCAAGTTTGTAGGTAAGAACGAAAGTCAGTGGCCACTGCTGCATGAATAGAATGAAAGCAGGAATGAGTGACTATTTTATTGTATAACCCATACACCCACTTTGTATTTCTTTATGCGAGTTTTGCTAATGCTGTTTCCTCTTAGAATAGATTAATGTATCAACTCTGTTCTTAACTGCAGAGGGAAATCCTAGACTATAGTGTATAAATCTTTGACGCTTTGAGGATCAATAACTTTCTTCTTACGGGATTCTTTTGTCTCAGCAGAGGGAGGGAGAATTACACCTATGAGTCTAACTCTTTAATTAATTTATTAACCTATGTTTATTGTATTTGATTTTGATATTCAAAGATATTGTAATACGACAATGTTCTATCCAATGCCAGTCTCATCCATTAAACATGATAATGCAGACATTTTCGAAATGTGTATGTGGGTGTGTGCGCGCGCAAAAGAACAGCTTTTCTCAAACTTTTTATCCTGAAAGAACCCTTGCAATAATTTTCAGGTCTCGGAAAACCCCTGCATAAAAATTATTATACAGACAGCTCACGGTACGTTATCGTGATTAGTAAGTTGTAAATATAACAATCCAATAAAAATTGTCAATGCTCTTTTGAGTAGAGAATTATTGTGGTCTGTGAATCTGTTTCTTTTGGCCGATTTATTAGCCTACTCTTTTTTGCGTTGTCCCCACTCCCCACAAAGGATATCAACTCTAATGTACGTGTGGGTAAAAGAAACTTCCGTTTTTATTTTATTTTCTAATAAATTTCTTACTTGAATTTTTTTTAAACGTTATCCAAATAGGCCAAAAAAGTCTTTTAAATACTTTCTCCTCTACAAGATGCTACAAAAATATGGTATGTGCAAGAGTCAACATGGTTCTATTGCGTAATTCCACACGAGGTTGCTCGGTCACTGCCCACCACTGCAAGCGCTAACATCCCCCAGCGCGCATAGTTAAAGAAAAACGTCTTTATTTTTTTTTCAATCACGATCCCTCGAGGAACCCCTAGGGTTAATCGGAGCCCCGGTTGAGATTCCCTGCGATAAAATGTCAAAGTGATAATGATGATAAATTCGTGCTAACGTTGAAAACGGATAGTGTTTACAAATAAAAGCATGCTAACAGGGTTTCTTAACTTTTTTGTGCCATGGATCCTTTTCATTGACCAATGAAGGCTACAGACCTCTTCTTAGGAAAATAAATATACATAAAAGCATAATTTAAAAGTTAGCATTTTAAATTTTAGGTTATGTACACGGACCCCCTAGAATCGACCCACGGATTTCCAAGAGGTCTATGGATCACAGGTTAAGAAACCCTGCATTACAGATTTGATTCAATAGCAGGGAGGGAAACAAATATATTACTTCGCAGTATAAATTTCCATTTCATTAAAATTTGAGGCACGCCTCTGAAATTGTGGAAGTACTGTCAACTAACACTGTTTTAATTTAAAACAAAGGTAAGATGATCTGGCACTAAAAACAGTCACCTTGAAATCGCTGCCAATCCAAATTTACGTCACCGATTTGGGGCATGAGATCCTGGTTGACTTCTGGTATATAAATATGTCACATGGCAGTGTCGAAGCTCTTAATCAGCGAGAAGGACCGGGGGCGCATTCAAAAAAGTATAATAGAAGACTAGAAATGAAGATACGTACTAATTATATATGTACTGTTACTATTTGTTTCGTGCTTGTAAATGTTAAACATTTCATTATCTTTTTTTTCAGAAGTAGCTGTTTAAGAACCAGATCTAACTGACGTAAACCTATATTTAGTGATGGTGTGGCCACGTCCCTTGCCATTTTTGGCCGGCATTGTCCAGCTGATCATTCACATTTCGATAGTGACCTCCCAGGTTCGTATTCTGGGTTTTTAACTGTTTCTAATTCTGCAGGACTCCAATCCTTGAAGTTCTCATGTTTAAGCACACCCTTTTCCCATTGCTGTCAGCTCTGTATTCTTTATCGCAGTTTTCATAATTTTTTCTTGAAGATGATAAGTTGAGTATCACTACATCTGTCTAAAACATGTTGATAGCTTTACAAGGTAGTCCTTGTTCTGGAACCACCAGGGTAAGAGAGGAAGAAGGAGATGAAAGAGCACACGGAGAAGAGAACTCGAGACAGACATAAATGAGACATGGAAAGACCTATAGTGGATGGCACGGCACAGAAAGACTTGGCACGTGTCTGTTGAAGGCATATGCTCCTTGGGGAGCTGATAGACGATGAATGAATTATATCCTATTATTTCCCGTTAATACTTACTTACTTGGTCGTTCTTCTTCTATCGTGAGATGTTGAGGTTTGGAAGAGAGAGCGCAAGACTATCCTATCTGCTGTCTTCCTCCTGGCTTGGTTCCATTCTAGTCCTCGGTCCTTCAAAGATTGTCTAATGTTGTCCTCCCAGCGGACTCTGTGTCGTCCTGGGGGTCTGGATCCCTGGCTTTTTGTTTCCCATGCTTGTCGTGGTAGCCGATCTTCTCCCATTCTGCAGACATGGCCAAACCATCTTAGTTGGGACTGTTCTACTTGGGTCTGCAGGAGGTGGGATTTTAGGCCTTGACGTATCGTCTGGTTGCGGACCATGTCTCTTCTTGTTACTTCAACCACCTTCCTCAGATACCTCACTTCTGAGGTTTGGATCTGGCTTTTGTGGGTTGTAGTCATTGCCCATGACTCCCATCCATACGTCAAGACTTCCCGTTAATACTCCTACACGATCCATGAATCGTCTTCCGCAATTCGTTCGAGTTCGTCTACTCTAAGATCAGTCCGGTTATTTACCTGTCGTTTCTATTAATTGGTTTTTAAGGCGAACAGATGATTGGCCTATTGCGCCTTTTGCAATATGGAGGGGCTGCCTCCTTACGGCTTCCATGCATGTTGCCCTTCTCACTTTTTTCATCCGCGCTTGGCACCGGCCTAACTAAATTTTAAACGTGTATGTCATTTTTGGACGGTTTATTTAGCAGCGATCTGTGAAATTCAAATAAAATAGATCATTGGCATAAACATGGAATGATTCTAAAGAGTGTTCAAGATAGCTTTCACGCAAAGGGTGCCGTTTCCGAACTTTCCCGAAAAGTTGCTGCGATTGTTTCAGGACGCAGGTATGTTTTGAACCAAGCAAATACATAATGTCACGATATTTGCTCATTTTCTCAGTCCGTGAAATGATAGCGAATGCTCAGAGCCAGTTTTAGGTAACGGTAAGCGATTTTAACACTAACTATAGTGACTTCGTGTTGTCAATTCAGAATAATGCAATGTTATGAACAAGTAACCCGCCAAAACCCCGCCAGCGCTAATAGTGGGAAAATAACATAAAGAGATGGACAGGAAAGAGTCTATCTGAGTGCCTCATCAAGACAAGAGATAGAAAACGTTGGAGATCCATTGCAGCTGACCTTCATTGTGGAGATGGCAGCTGATGATGATGAATCCGCCAAAACAAACGGGAAATAATTGTGATATGCTCTGTCATGTCCTGATGACTGCACTAATTCTATGTGGTTATTACATTGTATTTTCGACTTCTCTCTGGATCTTTGTAGTCAAACGTATCATGACTTATAGTCAATGCACCATGAACAAACTGAAAGGCGTTGTAGCTTTCTTAAATTACCGTCCACAGTGCAGAGCGGATTTTTTCTGCATTTCTTCTCTTCTTCTTCTTCGATCCTTAGCCGCCGACCGTCAAATCAGTCAGTGGCCATCACGCCTAGTGGCGTCTTGTATGGCAACAACAAATTTATTCCACTTTGCTCGGTCGGTGGCCATCCTTCGTACAGTGCCCCAACTCTGGTTCATTCTTTGCATCTCAGCCTCCACAGTCCTCCGCCAATTTGTTTTTGGTCGGCCTCTCTTTCGTTTTCCTTGAGGGGTCCAAAGCATAGCTGTTCTTGTGATGGCATCGGGATCTCTTCTGAGGACATGGCCAAACCCAGCTCCAGCGTCTGCCAGCTGTGATGATGTGCATGTCCTCTTGCTTGCTACGAGTAAGCAAATCTTGGTTGGTGATGGTATTCGGCCAAGAGATTCGGTGAATTTTTTTTAGGCATGTTGTGTGAAAAGAGGACAATTTCGACATTTCCTTCTCTGTTACTCTCCAGCTTTCCGCATCATAGAGAAGCACAGAAAGCACACAGCTCTGATATAATCTTAATTTTGTGCTTGTGCTGTATTGAGAAGACTTTCAGATGTTGTTTAGGCTAAAAAAGGCTGTTCTTGCTTTGTTCATTCTGTTGTTGATGTCTTTGCTTGCCCCACCGTCTGGTGTTACTATGCATCCTAGGTATGTGAAGGTGTCTGTCTGTACTAGTTGCCGATTCCTTACTGATATGGGCTAAGGGTTGCTCACATTGAGCGTCATGACCTCTGACTTCTTTAAATTGATGTTCAAGCCCACCTGCTGGCTATACTTATTAAGTCTATCCGTTTTTTTCCAGAATGTGTTGATGTGAATGTGTTAGTAGTGCAGTGTCATCTGCATATTCCAGATCTTCCAATGTAGAAAATGTAGTCCATCTTATTCCTCTTGGACTGCCCTCTGTTGTCTGGCGCATCACCCAGTCTATGACTGTTAAAAATAGATTGGTTGATAAGGGGCATCCCTGTCGTACTCCTGTCTTCACCTCAAAGGTTAGGTTGCTCTGCCCAACACTACACGTAAAGTTGGTATAGAGGCTTTTTATGATTGACACTAGGCAGCTTGGGATTCCATAAGCTCTCAGTATTTTCCATAAACTGTCCCTATGTATACTGTCAAAAGCCTTTTCAAAATCAACGAAATTAATGTAAGCAGTCTTTGCCATTCTGAGCACTGCTCTATAATGTTCCTGAGAGTAAATATATGATCTACACATCTTCTGTTCTTTCTAAATCCTGCTTATTCTTTCCTCAGTTTGTGGTCTACTGCTTTTGAAATTCTCTGTATAATTATCCTGCCTAGTATTTTGCTGGGAACTGAGAGAAGAGTGATTCCTCTCCAATTATTGCAGTCTGCAAGATCTCAATTCTTGGGCAATTTGACAATTATCCCTTTGTTCCACTTTGTTGGTGTTGTCCCTGTTTTCCAGACTTGTGCAAATAGTGGTTCTAAAGTTCTGCTGCTAGCTCAAGGTCTGTCTTAAATAGCTCTGCATTTAAGTTATCGTTGCCAGGAGCTTTTTCATTCTTTATCCCTTTGATTGCTGTGATGATTTCTTCTTTTCGTGGAATGTCTGTATTAACATCTAGATCGTTTTCAGCCTCAGGAACATTCAATTGTGTCTCTGGTGGTTCTTTGCTCAGAGTTTCTCTGAAATGCTCTGCCCATCTTGTTTCCTGTCCCTCTGCTGTCGTGATGAGATTTCCTTGCTTATCTCTTACTAATGTAATATTGTTTGCACCTCGTTTTCCGCTGATGAATTTAGTTATTTTGTATACTGTTTCTGCATTTGCCCTGGCAAATATGTAAAAATTAGGAAACCTACCGACCTCAAAAATATTTATAGAATTTGTGATTCTTGTATACATACATTGAGATCCTTGCTGGTGCTACCGAGTTCGTACACTGTGCTGATATCTGTTACACGGGCGTGTTTAGTAGTGTTACAAATCCAGTGTTACCAAAGGGTTCTTCAGTGATTACAAGGGCCCGTTGTGTTGCGGCCGTCAATTGCTGTAGCCGACCACCTGTTGCTGCGAGGGGGTCCTTAATGATTGTTGTTGCAGACTGTGTATACTGGCTCTTCTATTTACATTTACTTCCATTTTGTCCCTTGTCCTTCTTAGTCAGTTATGGTATCGTGCTATTGATGGTAAATTACGCGAAGGTGGGATAGAATATTTGTCAACATCATAATATATTCAAGTTCCAACGTTCAGAGACTTGATAAGTCATGTCTAGAGTCCAAACAAACAATTTATTATACATTCTGTAGACATCGTACGTTGATCACGAATTACATCACAAATATAAGTTAGAATCCTATGTTGAGTTAGCTATCTTGCATATCAGTCCTTTGTCTCGTACATCTGAATTACTGTAGGCAGAACGACATAACTATATGCACGCGTGGTTGGTAAATCCAACGACAGACAGTGAGATTATGCGTCTGGCACTAGTATAACTAAAACGGACTGTTAATTCATCTCGACAAGGTTTAGTCAATTACTAACCTGTAACTTCATCTTTCTTCATCATAACAGTGGACTGACCCATGTCCCTAATGAAATACAATATAACTGTGTGGCATTCCATGCCCGACACTATAAGAATATAAAGACACGTCTTCTCCGTTCGACGGTCATCTAAGAAAGGGTCCCGTCTCTTGGTCACCGTGCGTGACTACCAACGCTGAAACGTCACAGCGTTCACTAGGCTAATAATACTTTTACATTACATTAAACGTTGTAACCCCTAAAATCGCATGCTGCTAACCTCTAGCAGACAATGCCAATTAATCTACCGTAACAATTCCCTGTCCAGCGGGGGAAAAAAAATCTATTAGATAGATTTTTTTTCTTCAAAAACCTATCTGAATGAATATCAAAAAATTTAACAATATCAAAAAATTTAACCAAAAATGCGGCATATGGCCTACGATATTCTGTCTAGAACAAATGTCGTGGTCATGTCGACTAACTAACAGTCATCTAATATATTAATGATCATATTATACATAAATGTTATACATAAATTTTATATGAACTAAAAGAGAATGGCTAATGTTAATATCTAATTAAATAATTAATTAACTTAAAATAGGTCGCAATGAAATGTCACGTCAGACTAATCTAAAGAGTTAAAATTAAATTAATTAATTATATTGAGTGTGTAATAAGAATAAAGTAGAGAAAGAAAGTAATGTATACATTTAACTTAGTTATGTGTGTTGGACATTAATTAAGTTTAGTATTAAGTTGTTAATACCTATCTAAATTAACCAATTTAAACAATAATGTAGTATGTAATGTATCAACCGAATTATTAACTATAGAATATAATAGTTACATACAATAACATTATCTAAGAATCATGTGAGTTCTTATTTTTTTCTTCTTTTTAACAACTATTTCGATGCTTTAGGCCAAAATTTTCATTTTTTTTTTTCAAATTTCATTTCATTTTTTTTTCTCATAGATTTATCTCACCTTTCATTTTAAATAGTACACATAATCCCATTATTTTAATAACGACATAAATTAAAATTAATTAAAGTTGGATATGACCATGATCCATCCGTATGGCTTTGATCCTTGTGGTGCTAAATTCCGATTTTAATAATGAATCCAAAAAATGTTTATGTGTTTCAGTTCAAAAAATTTTAATCGACGAATGAATTATTGACAATAGTTCATGTCGCATACTGAGTTACTTTAAATTGCATGCTGAACGAAAAGATCCAGAGAAGAACAACGGTTTGATAGTAATTTATCTATTTATGTATTGATCAAATTATTCACACTTTTCACTGTGATGCACGAAAATGTTTCCAATGAACAATGTAAAAATTCCTGGGGGTGTTTTACCATGACTGGATATCAAGCAAAGTCCTGGCAGCTAGCGTAAATACGAACATAGAGTCAATTGAGTGTTTCGTTTTAACATGGAGAACATCGAATACATATGTCCCTTAAATATGTCAGTTGGAAAGAATTAGTAAGCAGATACGTGTATTGTACCAAACATGGCGCTCACTTTGGGTTCCTGATTGCAAAAGAAAATTAATGTGCAAGAGCTAAGAGGAGTGGCGGCACAACGAACAACCTGGAGAGCACTGTGCCTATGTAGAACAGCAATGATAGTGCTATGTCTCTTGAGTAAGTATCTGCGACGTTACTATAGTTCAGGACTCGACATCAGTAGGATTTCGAGACAGAGTATCTGCCAAGACGTTATCTGATCCTGTGATGTACTCGATTGAGAAGTCAAAAGGTTGAAGGAGAATAGCGAATCTGGTGAGCTTTGGACTTTTATGATTCGCCCGTCGTAGTGATGCTATGGCTTTTTGATCTGTCTGGACCACGAATGGGGCCCCTAACAGGAACTTCTCCAATTTCGTTATCGCCCACACAACTGCTAACAGTTCGCGGTCGACAGTGGAGTATTTGATCTCTGGTGGTTTCAGTTTCCGTGAGACGTACGAGGATGGATGGAGGATGTCGTCATGATATTGGAGCAAACATGCGCCAATTCCGTAGTTACTCGCATCTGTGCGGAGAATAAACTTTTTGGAAGCATCAGGTAGTCTCAAAATAGGTGGGTTTGAAAAAATATTAATTATTTGACGGAAAATTCTATCACATTCATTAGTCCATGTCACCTTCACTGGCATGTCCTTTTTTAACAGTGATGATAAGACAGCCGTGATAGATGACAGGTTAGGTACAAATCTGCTGTAATATTGGACTAGTCCTAACAAGCTTCTAACCTGTTTCTTCGTTTAAGGAACGGAAATGTTTAAAATTTTAGAAACCGTACTGGGTAGTGTTCGGATATATCCTGCTCCAATAATGTGACCCAAAAAAGTTATTTCGTGAAACGCTACTTGTAATTTTGTGGGTTTAGCAGTTAAATTGTTCCTTCTTAATGTGTCCAAAACGTATTCAAGACCCAAAAAATGTTCCTCAAAAGATGAACTAAATAAGCATATGTCGTCTATGTATGTAATAATGTCTGGTCTAACCTGAAAAAAATGTGTCGCAACATGCGAACAAAAGTAGCCTGGAGCGTTAAACAAGCCCAAAAGGCATCACATTCCACTGGTATAGACCTTGTGGAGTGGAAAATGCGGTGTAGTACTTAGCCTTTTCGGTCAGTGGTATCTGCAAATAACCTTTAATTAAGCCTACCTTAGTGAATACAGTTGCGGTCGATAGACGTGGCAGTAAGTCGTCGAGAAGTGGATGTGGTTAGCTATCAACTATCGCTTGTGCATTTAATATTCTATAGTCAACGCATAGGCTGCTGTTATTGTCCTTCGCTCGGACAATCACCACTGGCGAAGAAACTTGGGAAGTACTAGTTTTGATAATTCCTAAAGATACCATCTGTACAAGTTCCTTAGTAGATTTAGTATAGAAAGTGTAGAGGAACAGAATATGGATGTACCCGAATTGGAGTATCATCGTTAAGAGTGATGTCATGACTAATGACTGATGTGCGACCTGGAACGTCGGTCAACACATCTGGGTAAGATTGTAGAAGTTCAGCAATCTGTTGATGCTGTTGCGGTGTAACCGACGAAGAGATGGTTACGTCCCGCCAAGATTCAGTAGGCTGTACTACAGGTACAGGTAATGCTAACTGTACCTCAGGAAAAGAAGATTCTTCTTCCTGGATAACAGACAAATTAGAATAGTGACATGTAGGTACGAAAGTGTCATCTAGTTCATGAAAAATAGCTTGTAGATGTTCAGGACGAGTATGAAATTGTTTGAGCATATTTATGTGAAATATTTTGTGATGTCCCTTAATGTCCAGGACATAATCAACATCAGAAATCTTATTGATAACCTGGTATGGACCGTTCCACGAGATGAGTAGTTTATTATCGTTATGTGGCAATAACACATAAGCTTGATCTCCTGGAAATAATTGACGTAATCGTCTATTACTGTTTTGGAAAGTTCTAGCTTTCGCTTTAGCAGCCTCAGATGAAGCTGTTGCCATTTTGCAGGCATCAATAATGTTATTCCGGAGATTAATTACATACTCATAGGATGACTGGGTATCCTGAGTCATCTCGGAGTCAATCAATAAGTCTTTTATTAGTCCCATAGGACCTCTTGGTGGAGCGCCAAAGACTAATTGAAACGGAGAGAAGCCAGTTTGTTCATGTGGCACCTCTCGATAAGCGAATAACACGGCTGGGAGTACTCTGTCCCAGTCCTGTGGATGGTTAACTGTAACTTTATGTAACATTTGTTTGAGTGTGCGGTTAAGTCTTTCTACTGCACCATTACTCATTGGGTGATAAATGCTGCTGAGATTTCTATCTATATTCCAAGTCTTCATTACTTCAGTCATAGTCTCAGATATAAATTGAGATCCATGATCTGATAAAAGTTTTCTAGGAAAACCTACTCTAGAGAAGATCAGGTGTAGTGCATCAGCTACATCTGTGGTGGTGGTTGTTTTTCAATGGGATGGCTTCTGGCCATCGTGTGCATAAATCGATGCACGTGAGAATAAATCTATGTCCTCTGGCTGATGGTAAAAGTGGGCCAATAATATCAATGGCCATCTTGTCAAAGGGTCTCACAGATATGTCACAAGCCTGAATAGGCGCCGTGTGAAAGGCTCCTCGTGCTTTCACTTCTTGGCATATCGTACAGGAGCGTACGTACTGTGAAATATCTCGTGACACTCCCGGCCAAAAAAAAGAAGATAATACTCGAGAACGTGTCCGAGTATATCCCATGTGACCTGCGCACTTAGAATCATGTGCGTGTTGAAGTATGTACCGTCTAAAAGCAAAAGGTACCATGACCTGTTGTCTTACATGAGTTTTATCCATAAAACATCTTAATAAAATGTCATTTTTAATAATAAACCAATGACTATTATTATTGTTCATAGCAAGATTGTCAACTTTGTTGACCAGTGCAAAAAATTTTGTTAATGATCTGTCTTCCTTCTGTTTTGCAGCAAAGGATACTCGGTCAATAGCAGAATGAACCTCGATATTTTCATGTTTGTCTGTTTCCTTGTTTTCAGTGTCCATAGTCTCTAATTGTTTCGTATGTGCTCTGGTTATTACTGCATTTCCGATGCATAGATTATTTTTTTCCCATTCAATAATCTCTTCTGGTGTGCAATCTTTACTTCCGTGTATGCATCCCACCATAAGGTCGGCAATTGGGTTTCTTAACATGCATGCTTTAACGTTGCCTGTGAAAAAAAGGTGTATTAATATGTATAATAGCAGTTGGATAACATTCTATGGTTCCTCCAAAGGTCATGCACCTGACATGTTCTCCAGTTGCACAATTTGGATGAACAAGTGACTGACGGATTCCGATCGTTGTCGATCCCGAATCTCTTAAAACTGAGACGACGGATCCATTAACTTTTCCTCTGTTGAAGATCAGCGAGCCTGTTCCGTCATTGACTGCTAGACTGACTTCTGGTAGAATGTGTCCGCAGTTCAGAACTGTCTCTTTTGCCTTCTGAAATATAAGATTACATTCTGGGCAACTATTTGCCACGTTATAATTCATTGCATAACATGTAGATGAAGACTGTATTTTGTTATTAGTAGGTGAACTCTGAACCCCAGGGGTTGTAGCAGTAGTAACGGCTGCCCCTGTATTATGATTATAATTTGTCGATCTACGAGAATGAGAACGATGACGAGAATAATCAGTTGAATTATCCCGTTGTCCCCTATTGTAACTGTTATCTCGATGTCTCGAGTTATAATTATCGCTGTTGTTCCAATTGTTACCATTATTATAATTATATGACCGATTATAACTTGAGTTACGTGGATTATTGTTGTATCTGGACTGAGGTGAATAATTTCTATTTTGTGGTCTTCCTCTATTAAAGTTATTGTTAAAACTATTACGTCCCTTATGAAAATTAATGTCATAGTTTCCTTTGAACCTACCTCTGTCCACACTGTGTGTTCTTGGTTTGTTATTACTATGATATGCCATATTGGAGGCTACAGGAAGAGGTTCTCTTATCAACGAGCCAGAAATGTTAGCATTCGGATGAGCGGTGCAGTAATTTAATGAAATTTTTTCTAACTCATCAATAGTTTCTGGTTTACGTTCTTGCAGATAAGCAAAGAACGGTGGGCTGACAGAAGATAACACTTTATCCCTCAATAACAAATCGACTAACTTGTCGTAAGATTTGTTGACACCTGCCAGTTCAACCCATCTGTTAAAAGTATTGCGTATGTTAGCAATAAACCCTGTAAAGTCTTTATTATTATCTGGCAACAAACTTTTGAAACGTAATCTACATGCCTCTTCGTTCAAGTGGAACCGACGCAATAACAAAGTCTTAATGGCCTCATAGTCTGTGGCTAATGTCGGATCAATATTTTGTGCTGCACTTGCAGGTTCGCCATCCAGAAATTCCTTGAGTTTAAGTGCCCATGCAGTTTTGTCAAGGTTATTGACCTTGCATATATCCTCAAAGCGCGCCAGCCATGATGACAAATCGTCCACGTGTAACTTGAACGGCGGTAGCTTAAAGTAATAATTGCCCTTAAGTCGGTTGGATGAAGATCCAGATTGAGCATTATCATTTTTGCTTGCTGCAGCACCCTGTGACTGAAGTTTTGCTGTTTCCAATCTAAGCCGTTGCAATTCCATTTCTTGCTGCAGTACGATTTCCTGTCTTTTCAATTTATTTTCTTCTTCAATCCGTAGGATTTCATCTCTTGCCACCTTTCTTTCTTCTTCTTGTCTTAATTCTGCTCTCTTCTCCGCCTCTTTTCTTTTAAGTTCTTCCATCTCTGCCTTAGCAATAGCTTTCCTTTCAGACTCTTTTCTTTCAAGTTCTTCCATCTCTGCCTTATATTTTGCAAGTTGTTGTTCCGCATATTCACGTAGTTCTGATCCTTTCAAATTAAAGTCCTTCCCATTTTTAATAAAATAGTCTAAGTTAAGCATCTTGACGTTAATTTATTTAAGTACTCAATCACTTATGTCTAGTAATCACCACTAGAATCTATGTAGATATTTGTAATTACTCAACGAATGAATAATCACTACAAGAAATTGCAATATTCCTGTACTGTTATTTATAAGTTCCACAAATCTATAATATTTTGTAAAAATATTATATATACTCACTAATATCTATCATAAATAGTTATGATAGTTAGTTATCTAAGGTGCTGAAATTATATCATGCACTTAATATTAGTATTCCATAATTATGGGTATTATACCTAAATAATTAGGTTATTTAATCTTAATAGTTACTAAGTTCACACTGTAGTACTGAGAAAGTGTACTAATTAACATTTAATATGTCTTAATATGTTATAAATTTATAATAATTAATCATTGTATATCATGTCATAATCATGAGCTATAAAGTGCATTGCCCATTTCTTGGACCACCACTGCAAATTGGTGCAAAGTCCCTAATTCCTCCTTAAAACTCATAAAAATTTAATCATATTAATCTACAATCTTATTAATGAATAAATTATAGTATTAATATTATCTTATAAATGGATGAAATGAAGACAAACAACACAATTTGTTAACCAAGGATTACAGAACAGTATTACCATACGACAAAGACATTTTCACAATAAAAATGCATTTATAACTAAGTTGTATAAACCGGAAGTGAGAGATCAAAGAATGAACTGAATAGAAAACTAACCTGCGTACACAAAAATTAGTGACGTATACATGGACTCATTAACGGTTGTACAAATATATAAACGAAATAATAGTCAGATCAAAAAGACACGATAGATTACAAACATTGTTACAGAACTGAATAAAAATTAGAACTAAATACACTAGAATACCCCAGTTATAACACGACTAGACACCTAACATGCAAGGTCAATTAATTGCAAATACGAACGAACAAAAATCATCGGAAAGCCATCGATGGGTTCTTCGTAAAAATGCAATTAACTAACGGCCTTAAGAACAATTAAAATCAGTTCGTGGCATCCAAGGAGCCATAGAATTGATTTCAATCCGCCGCCCATCCATACCCACGAATAAGGGACAACATCAACGGAAAAAACAGATATAACATAGATATATAACAAATAGAGTGGACATGCCTGCACAGAGAAATGGACTTAGTATTGTGCTATATGAATGACAATCGTCCTAGGTCTAGACTTATCTTTAAAAGGCACCGGCAATGTCAAGTTCATCAACGGACTAGACCAATGTCTAGGACTGCTTGCTCCTCGTTGGCAGATAACGACTTTTCCATATTTAGATTCATTGAGACCTTGAATTTTTCATCAAAACTGGAGTGTGCTGAGTTTGTCCCTTGAGCGTTAGCATGTACGCATGATGTTGTGACGTCAGATTTAACCTTCGTAGTCATGTGTGCCACGACATATTTATGAAATCACGTGATTGTTCATTGAAAGTAAATAGTTCGTAGTGACTCTTGAAAAAAAAATTTTTTGTTTTCGTTCCCGACAATGGCCTACCAGTGTTACACGGGCGTGTTTAGTAGTGTTACAAATCCAGTGTTACCAAAGGGTTCTTCAGTGATTACAAGGGCCCGTTGTGTTGCGGCCGTCAATTGCTGTAGCCGACCACCTGTTGCTGCGAGGGGGTCCTTAATGATTGTTGTTGCAGACTGTGTATACTGGCTCTTCTATTTACATTTACTTCCATTTTGTCCCTTGTCCTTCTTAGACAGTTATGGTATCGTGCTATTGATGGTAAATTACGCGAAGGTGGGATAGAATATTTGTCAACATCATAATATATTCAAGTTCCAACGTTCAGAGACTTGATAAGTCATGTCTAGAGTCCAAACAAACAATTTATTATACATTCTGTAGACATCGTACGTTGATCATGAATTACATCACAATAATAAGTTAGAATCATATGTTGAGTTAGCTATCTTGCATATCAGTCCTTTGTCTCGTACATCTGAATTACTGTAGGTAGAACGACATAACTATATGCACGCGTGGTTGGTAAATCCAACGACCGACAATGAGATTATGCGTCTGGCACTAGTATAACTAAAACGGACTGTTAATTCATCTCGACAAGGTTTAGTCAATTACTAACCTGTAACTTCATCTTTCTTCATCAAAACAGTGGACTGACCCATGTCCCTAATGAAATACAATATAACTGTGTGGCATTCCATGCCCGACACTATAAGAATATAAAGACACGTCTTCTCCGTTCGACGGTCATCTAAGAAAGGGTCCCGTCTCTTGGTCACCGTGCGTGACTACCAACGCTGAAACGTCACAGCGTTCACTAGGCTAATAATACTTTTACATTACATTAAACGTTGTAACCCCTAAAATCGCATGCTGCTAACCTCTAGCAGACAATGCCAATTAATCTACCGTAACAATATCCTCCTTGTGTGATCTAAGGGAAGAGATCGGAGCACTGATGGAGTTGTTCGTGTGCAATGAATATGATCCTTAAAACCAAACCAAACTCAAAAATGCACCGTGAAAAATGAAAAAAAATAGGAAAAACGTGGGCGTTATTTTAATTAGTATTCAATAAAGCTTTCACTGTGCGATGTTTATCTTTTCCGTATTTTTACGAAAAGCTGGTAGGAATTTTTCGTTGTTCGTTGCATGACGCTTCCTAAGACAATCAATAATATTAGAACTGAGGCGCCAAACGCTTAGCTTTGCCCGGGGTGCCAGCAAACCTAGCATTTGCCTTGCATGATGCAAGTCGATGCTGTGCATAAGAAAACAATTAATAACAACTGCTAAAAAGACAATCTGCACATGAAAGTACCATTACGTAACCAGTAAGAGATAAAACAAAAACAACCCAGAAGCCTTACATAGATTCAGATTCGCAGTTCTATTTAACACATTGAAAACAAAAACCACGGTGATATCACGAGAGGAAAGAAGACATCAGATTAAGCTGGGAGAACAGGTCCTGCAGCAGGTTGACCACTTTAAATACCTTGGAGCTGTCATAGACCGAAAGGGAGGCTTCAAAGAAGAGTTGGATACCCGAAGAGCAGAAGCTGGGATACTTTTTCAACCCATAAATCGAGGATTCCTCAGCAAAAGAGAAGCTGGTAAGAAGACGAAGATGGTTGTATACCGCTCCACCTATGTCCCAGTCTTGGCGTATGGATGCGAGTCATGGGCAATGACTACAACCCATAAAAGCCAGATCCAAACCTCAGAAATGAGGTATCTGAGGAAGGTGGTTGAAGCAACAAGAGACATAGTCCGCAACCAGACCAGGTCAAGGCCTAAAAACCCAACCCCTGCAGACCCAAGTAGAACAGTCCCAATTGAGATGGTTTGGCCATGTCTGCAGAATGGGAGAAGATCGGCTACCATGGCAAGCATTGGAAACTAAGAGCCAGGGATCCAGACCTCCAGGAGGACCCAAAGTCCGCTGGGAGGACAACATTAGACAATCTTTGAAGGACAGAGGACCAGAATGGAACCAAGCCAGGAGGAAGACAGCCGATAGAATAGTATGGCGCTCTCTCTTACAAACCTCTATACCTCACAGTAGAAGAGGAACGACTAAGTAAGTACTTAAGTTCTATTTAACAGTATTACCTCGTCATTAAGACACTAGTCGCTTATGCTCTAGTGGTCTTAGACACTTCCTAACCAGAATATTGTGGTGCAGGGATGAACGTTTTCCAGCCCTGATGCCATGAAAAGAGAACTAGCCAGTTTGTAGCCAAATAAATAAAGTAAAATCTTCCTTGTCATTACCTGTCATGTTGGTTAGGCCTGTTTGGTCTAGAGTCCGCTTCTCATGGCACAGGAGGCATTGGGCATTCTCTGATTTTTTAGCTTTTTCAAAATTGGTGCGGTCGATTGCTGAAGATTATCCAAAACAATAATAATCATATAATTATAATTGGCCCGGGTGTGGTGCCCGGGGAGTCTATAATTTCTAAGGACTCACAGAGAGAATAACTCTACTGCTATCTCAGGCATGTCGTAAGAGGCGACTGATATGAGGATGGATACAGAAATAAACAGGATGAGGAAGACTTAGAAAAACCTTGAGATGATGGTACAGGACAGAAGGATTTGTCATGTGTTTGTTAATGTCAATGTTGATGTGTTTGTTAATGTCAATGTTGATGTGTTTGTTAATGTCAATGTTGATGTGTTTGTTAATGTCAATGTTGATGAGTTTGTTAATGTCAATGTTGATGTGTTTGTTAATGTCAATGTTGATGTGTTTATTAATGTCAATGTTGATGTGTTTGTTAATGTCAATGTTGATGAGTTTGTTAATGTCAATGTTGATGTGTTTGTTAATGTCAATGTTGATGTGTTTATTAATGTCAATGTTGATGTGTTTGTTAATGTCAATGTTGATGTGTTTGTTAAGGACCCGTGATTTTTATTGGTCTGAAGCATGGTGAAATAATGAATGATAAAACAATTAATTTACTCATTCTGAAAACTGGTCATTATTTCCAGAATAATGAGACAAGTTTGATCTGTGTTGTTTTTGTTTTCATCTTTCTGTACCTCTCATTTATCTTTGTTTGATTTATTCATGTTTGATTTATTCATGTTTGATTTATTCATGTTTTTGAGGTGTTTTCGTTGGCTTTTTCTTTTGACATGTCTATACTTCTTGTCTTTATCACGTGTTTGTATCTGTGGCTGACAAAAGGTGAACCCTGAACGTTCATTGTTTCTAGTATACAGTCCAATTATAAAACTGACTGTATACAATTTTTATATTACTTAAGTGGGAGCCGCGCTGGTGTAATGGGTACAACGTTGCGCTGGCGATCAGGTGTTCAAGGTTCAAGCCCGGACGTCAGCATTTGAAGGAGTGTCAACGACCGTGATTTTTACTGAACAACCTGGACGGCTCCTGAGATAAACCCTCTGTGGGTTGGAAGGAAAGAGACAGGCTCCCCAGCCTCGCAATGACATGTCATTGGGCCGAAGGGCTGAAAGCCCAAGTGCCGCTGGGTAAGAAAGAAAAAAAATATATATATATATATATATATATATATATATATATATATATATATATATATATATATATATATATATATATATATATATATATATATATATATATATATATATTACTTGAGTATTACTTCCCTTACAAGTTTTACCAACGCTCCCTTCCTCAGAATTCGCCGGCTCCGGGCGGACCAGACGTGTACACATTCTGTGATGAGTCAAGACCAAATTTCGTGTTCATCAGCGACAGCAACCCTCAATTTGTCATCCGTAGTCCAAGCTTTGGGGAAAGCTCGTACCCTAACAACAACCACTGCAAATTGACTCTTGTTGCTGTTTCCGAGCCTAAAGTGCTGTCATTTGATTTCAGGTAATAAGACAAATACTTTCGTTAACTCTTTCTATGTGGTATTATTCTAATGCCGATTCAATCAATCAATAAATCAATACCCTTTAGCTCCCCAAGGAGCAAAAGTCTTCAACAAACACGTGCCAAGTCCTCCTGTCACGTGCCATCAGCTCAAGTTCTTTCCACGTCTTAATCTTCGTTTTTACTTCTGTCTCCAGTTCTCTTTTCCATGTGTTTGTTTGTCTACCTCTGCCTCTCTTTCCCTTGGGATTCCAGAACAAGGACTGTCTTGTAATGCTATCAGCAGGTTTCCTCAATGTATGTCCTATCCATCGCCATCTTCTTCTTCTTATCTCTTTTTCCACTAGCACTTGTCTGGTTCCAATAGAAGAACGGTTCTGCGTAGAACTGAATTATTAAAAATAGTATGACCAATGTAGAACTGAAGTGCTGATTAGTCATCATCATCAGTTGCCATCTCCACAACGGAGGTTGGCTGTAATGGATCTCCAACGTCTTCTGTCTCTTGTCTTGGTGGTACACTCTGATAGACTCTTTCCCGTCCATCTCTTGATGTTATCTTCCCACTTATAGCGCTGTCTTCCCCTTGCACGTTTACCTTCAACTCTCCCTTCTGTTATGGTCTTCTGCAAGGTGTTATGCCTTTTTATGTGGCCAAAGTATTTTAGCTGGCAAACTTTGACCTCTCTCATTAGTTCTCTTTTCATACCTAGATTTTCTAGGACCTCCTTATTTGTTTTCATCTCTTTCCATGAGATACGCCCCATTCTTCTATATATCCACATTTCAAGAGCCTCAATTCTTTCTTCCAAATGCTTATTCATCGTCCATGTTTCTGCACCATACAGAAATGCAGAATATATATAACACTTTATGATTCTCAGTTTTAATTTATGAGATAACTGTTTGGATGTCAGTATATGTTTCATGTTGTTGAATGTAGCTTTGGCCATTCCTATTCTCTTCTTGATTTCTGTTTCACATCTGCCATCTTCTGTTATTATATGACCAAGATATACGTAGCTCTTGACTTGTTCCAGGATTTTCCCATTTACGCTTATCTTTAATGTGGGTTTATCGTCTGTTTTGCTAATTATCATAGCTGATTAGTACGCACGTTTAATCATTTGCACATGCCCCATGTCTGTAATTCGCAATGACATTAACAAAAAGTGCTGCATATAGGAAACAGTTCAATTTATTCTTTAGTCAATTTACAACGATTTGTGTATGTCTTATGAGATATTTTCTCATAAATATATTTATACTGCTTGTTTTAAAAACATCGGCTGCTGAAAGAAAAAAAAAAGGCTTCGATTTAGTTGTCAGGTAAAAAAGACATCCTTGGACAGAAAGAGTTAAATATGCCAGTCCTTGCTTCATCATCATTATAATAATTATCCTTCAGTCTCCTAAGGAGTATAGACTTTCAACAAATATATGTCACACCTTACTGGTCTGAGCCTGAGAGAGGCTAGCGCGTTACTCGGCAACTGGCACACAAGCAACGAGTAGACGGCGAAAACAGAAGACAAGGTCCGCCATGTTGTCCAGTGTTGCCAGATTAGCTATCCATTTTTACATTACAGCTAGCAAAACAAAAAGAAGAAAACTAGCTTAATTACCGGTTTATTGAAAAGAATCAGTAGCATGAATTTTTAACACATACTCCGTTGAATTTTATATTCCGTTAGAATTCCACTATTTAGCAACAAATATTCCGTTAGAGTTGCAACACTTAGCTAAACATACTCCCTTCGAATTGAACTATTTACCTAGTTTGACATGTGGAAACTGGTGAATGACTGTTGTAGACACTGACAGTTTTACTAGATCCAGATAATCACATCAGTTTATGAATCTAGGGCACTAAGCCAACCATTTGAAACTTTCGAAGGAAGGATTGAGAGTCTGACACAATGACTGTCTTTGTTAATGAAGTTTCAGTTAGCTGCAGTAGCGACCCCTACCTCCATTCTCATGCTGGAAGTTGTTATCTTGTATTTTCGCAATGTTCGGCGATCATTCTGCCCTTTACCCTAGCAGAGAACCCCCAATATGATTCTCACCACGGATCACAGACCCATCTGTATACACAATGGCATCATTATCCTCAGCATGATCATGTATCAGCTGATTAATTTCCAGTTCTGCTTTCCCATTGCCACGAGCTCTACACTCTCTGCCAAGCACGATGATGACTTGCTGGTAGGTAATCCAGTTCTCATCTGACTTACTCCATTCTTCCCGTTTGAATATATTTTCAACTGTGATCACCTGATTGATCATTGTCTCTGCCTGTGGCATCCATGACATCCCCCTCTTTATTCTTGTTCCCCTAATGTCAGCTGTTTCCATGCAGGTGGTGCCGTTTGTCTTTGCTTACTCGCATATAGGCTTTTGCTTGGGCCATCGCATATCTGGATCGAATCGACAGCTACCCAAGCATGTACTTCATTGTCCCAATGGGGGTATCTCGTGTACAGCCCAAGACTATACGCTTACCTTCATTTAGTTCTCATTCTAGTCGTTCACACTGTGTTACAGACAGCGTGAGTATTCACAGCCTGTTACGTGCAGTCTTTGATATCTTACAATATTATACATTGGTATACTTGTTATGTTCGCAAATATTTTGTAAACAAAATAGATACTTTTTAGTGCTTAAGGAAAAGTCATTATTGAGTTACTTCCCTTGAAAGTTGTGTCGTCTCTTTCGATCGAACTCCGCGGATGAATCCAGTTTTACTGCGATTTATTCTTTGTTTGGGTAGTAATAGATTGTTCTTGCTTCAGAATATCTATGGCCTGAATTTATGTGTATTGTTTGTCTGTGTAGGACGAGTCTGTCTTATATCTGTATATCTTTACATATCTAAGTCGAACTATATGTTCTTTTGTCTCTAGAGAGGTCAAAGGTCCTTTTCAGGGCGAACGAAGAAGAAGAAGAAGAAAGGCTGTTCGGCGGATGTGTCGCTAGAGAGGTGTATTTTGGCTTCGCCCTGATGATGGGGGCTGTGTTTTTCTATGTCGGCTTGTCGCCGGAAAAAGTGATCTCTATATTTATGGGGAAAGTGATAGTCGTCTAGACCTATCGTGTATGCTTTACCCCAGTGTTTATTCTTATTGCCAAGGAATGGCGGAATCATATTTCTGATACCAAGGTAATAAAAGACACTCTTTTGAACTCTCGTACGAAGCCACCGTTTTTCGATAGGTACGATTCGTACGTCTGAGAGGATACATTTAACTAGATGAAAAACGACTCTGATTCCTAGCAGCACTATATCCTGTAGAATGCAGTCAATTGTTCATGATAAAATCTACAGAGCAATGAAATGTTTAATGAATGACTAACTTTAAGACAGATTCATTATCTGTATCCAAACGTGAGTGACAGCTCACGAGAGAAGCCATCTTGTAACCAAACATTTAGTGACTTTCAAGAAGAGAAAAGGGATGCCCGTATTATCGCTTGATTAGTCCAGAGATCACTGCTACACATGAGAACCCATTGCCAGCGGTTCAATATAATTATATGGAAAAATCTGTGCTGGACATTATGTTAAGGAATCTTCGCTAGACGAGGTTAGGTCTAGAAGCCATCTTGGATATTGTTTATAATCTGACGTGCTTTGTCAGTAAACTCAGATGATATATATATATATATGGGCAATACTGAGTGCTTGGCTACTGACAGTCCAGTATACTATTATTCTACATGAGTGCCCACGTAACATTGCAAGACCATTTATCCACTGTACCATGATGTATTATGCCAACCTGTGATTTGTCACTATCTGTGCTGTCGAGTGTGTACGTCCAATTAAACAGTAGTAAAGGTACACAGTCGTTGGTGTCGATGACTTCCAGCCATACATGAGTGTGAGAAAAGAACATTTGTCAACACCACGAACTCTTCTTATCATTCGCATATTATACACTCAATCTATGTCTACACACCACTGCGCAGGTCAAGTTGACATTCCATACTCAAACCACGAGCAACACAACAACACAGGATTTAACTCTGGTGATGTTCGAGTGAGCTTCAGATTTTTCAGCATGTCTCTTGCTCAGGGCAAGGGTCTTGTATTAAGAGCTTATCAACTGATGATGATGACGTCTGTCTTCCAAAAAGAGACCTTATCACAGCCCATACTCAATGAGTGATATGATGATAAAGAAGAAATAGTAATCTCTGCTCCAAGGCGCTGCGGTCATTATTTTCAAGGCTGCCAGACCTTTCCTTACAACGGGCTGATCACCCGTTTGCCAGTCACTTTGATTACGGAAACAACAACAAACGGATTGATTTGTTGTTGCCCTAAAGACGCCATTAGGCGTGATGGGAACAACGGCTAAGAAAATCTATTCGTTGTTGCCCTTAAGACGCCACTAGGCGTAATGGCCACTGACTGCTTTGACGGTCGTTGGCTAAGGACGGAAGAAGAAGAAGAAGAAGACCTTTCCTGCATTTCTGTATGATGTGATCAATATGGTACTTATAAGATAGCCCATGATCGAATGTAACCCCAAGGTATTTCACATTTTCTCGCCTTTCAGTTGTCTGTCCATTGAGAGTAGTATCTGGAAGGTCTGTTTTCACTATGTAATAGTTTTAGGAGCACCACATCACGCAGTCCTTGTTAAGGTTGACTTCTGAGCCAGTTTCCTCGCACCATTTAAACTCTCCCTGTGGTATCCTACGTATACTATTACCCTTTTCCTGTCGGTCAGAACCAGTTCTGTAAATGAGTATGTCATCAGCAAAAGTCAGTGTTCGGGCCAACCCAGTTGGCTGAATGGTGGCTACTTTTGCCGTATATATATTAAACAGCACCGGTGATTGTGGAAAACTCTGGAGTAGTCCAGGGCAAATACGCATTGGGTCTGATGTCCATGTTCCCAAGCGAAAAGCCACTGATCTCTCAGTTAGGGCAGCTTCTATCCATCTTGTTAGCCAAAGATTAACACCGAAAGCCATTACACAGTTCATTAATGTTTCAAAGTTCATACTGTTATAAACATTTTACACCCTCTAGCTCAATTGCTACAGCAACCGTTATTGGTTTACCTTGGAACCCCTCGTACAAATCATAAGCAAAAGTCCCAGCGTTACCGCATGTTACTTTCATGGGCCTAAAGCTTAAGAGATTATCAGGCAGGATCTGTGCATTTTCGAAGTGATTCATTATTTTCCGTGCTACTATCTTTTCTAGTAATTTGCCGAGACATTCTGTATTGTGATAATTCTATGGCTGTTGAGAAGTGTGGGGGTCTTTACCAGGTTTAAGAAGTGGCCGTAAGTAACAATGTAGCCAGTCTTCCGGCATGTGACGGTATTGCCTTCCCTGCTTGGCAGTAGTGGTCCAACAGTGGCCAAAACTGAAGAGTATCTAATATGGGCTTCAAAGGTATCTACCTTCGCACAAGATTACTCTTGGCAGAGATGTAGATAGAAGAGTGATGACACGTCTATTACAAAGGGAGTCTTCACAAGATATTCAGAATAAGCGAGAACAATACTGCTTTTGCTGAGTATGTTAACTCTGTAATTCTGCCGACACTTTTGTGAAAGATTTAAGCACTTATTAATTTCAGCTCTTTCAAGCCCCCACCCATGGTTTACTCAGTGGAACTTTATTATTCTAGTACAGCTCTGTTTAGAATGTGTGTACTAAATTGACTGAGACAAACATGCAGTAACTTTAAAATGATTAAATTGAAGTTAAATTAGTATAATTACAAATAACAAAATGTAATAATCACTTAAGTTTTAACAGTTAGAAAATAATTTGAATAGTTATGGATCAAGAAAAGTTTTCATCACGGTCGTTATGGATTGTGAAACGTTACAAGAAGTTCAAGTGGCAGCAAAGATTTGAACTTAGCTGCCAATGACGGTTCTGCTCCTTTTTATGGGTTGGTTCTTTTCACACTGCTCACGCTCGTCCCTGATCAAGGTTGTCTGGTGTAGCTCATTTCCGAGAAATGTTAAGGAGAGCCTACCAATTGGGTTCTTCGTCTTAAAGCTTAGGCTACTGTTTCCTTCTTGTTCCAGAGATAGTACTTTCTGCTGGTACCATCAATAATTGTGGTAAAAGAATAGAACGAAACGCTATTTTGAGTATGGCGTTTTCCAACCCATAGTTATTGGTTCCTATCTTCCCATACCACCATCCCAATTAACTAAGAATTTACCCTCACTGAGAATTAAATTTAATGCCTCTGGGTAAAACTTTCTTTACATTTAAATAGAATAGTTTTCATAGTTACTTTATATTTAAATGAAAAGGTTAATAATATAGATAGAGTCTCTTTACATATACACCTCCACTGATTGAAAAGTGTTTACAATATAAATTGAATATATTTTCATTTATGTTTACACTGATTAAAAAGTTTGAAACTTCCATTAACTTTAAAATGAATATTTTCACATAGACATTTACACTGGTTTAAAGCTTGAAAACTTACATTACTTTTAAAGTGACTATGTTTTATAGGGACATTTACACTGATTTGAAAATGTAAGTATTATACTTAGAATGTACATCATTTTTTCATCTTTCCCTCCCTGCTTCATATAGAACCTGGAACAACTTTATGCCTTTAGTTCTCTTTACAAAACTATAAATAAAGCAATCACCAGCCCGTGCAGTTGTGGTTCATGAATCATCATTCTATAAACTGAGATTGTCAGCCTCAAATGACTTTGATATCCACTAGCGAGGTTCACATTAAAATTCACATGGTAATATATATATGTATATATATATGTTAATTCACATGTTAGTAATAAAATGTAAATCACAACTTACGCCAATCCTTGCTCACAGACTTTTTGCTCAGATGAATAAAAGAGACTTGAATCGGCCTCTTACACGCATCTGGTGTGTCGTTAATGTAATAAGTTCCCTCTCTGACTTCGTGTGTGGCCCTTCAGTTTTCCTCAGTCCCGGTTTCCTTATTTAATATGAAAGAGATTTCCTGGGCTATGAAAGTCCAGCCAAGATTCTCCAATAAAAGGTGTCCGGTATGTTAAGAAGGAATTCTGAATTCTAATTCTTCACTGCAGTAAGGTCTGGTATCTTGGCGAGCGATTTCTCAAGTGAAATAGCTTGAGAGAATGGTGGAAAATGCCTTCCCATACATTTGTTTTGCACACCTCATAGGGTCAGCCAATCTGATTTAAATATAAGCGACTCAGCTAATGCATTTCAAACATTACTTTTCTGAAAATGGGCTGTACACATCCGCTTGCCCTTGGGTACAAACTTACGAACGTGTCGGTAAACTCATATAACAACGTGTTCCCAATGTAACAATCATTACTTTTATCAGAAAGTAATCTCTTATTTGTGTCTGTCCATCAGTTGTCTCCCCGTATTCCAAGCTTTGGTGATGCGCGTACCCGCTTCTTATTAGTGATTAAGCACTGCGCTGAGGCAATTTATGTGTTAATCTGTATACTGATATCACTGCGCCCCTGATAGCCAACATGGTTAGGTCGCTGCCACTCCTTGCAACGTAGGGAGAAATGGATAACAACCAGACATGTCTACCTATCCCTGAGAAGGGTGCAAGAAGGAAAATACATAATATCTGCTACACATAGCAGAATAAGAAAGAGCTAAAGTTCGACAAATGAAAGCACACAATAAAATCAGTACCACAAATGTACCGATACTGCCGGAGTGAAACAAAGATCGACATGGGCCGCCCCGTTCTGTCACACGGTACCTCAGCATTCAGTATGCTGATGTTGAAATCATGCATCACATCCTTAATGCTAGTTTCATCGAGCTCGTTTATTTGGTGATGCTGCACACTATCAAGACCCGGGACAGTATTTCTACTGGTTTCTAAATTGCACACAATGTCTTCTTCGGATATAAGGTCGAAATATATGTCGCCTCTTCCGTCTCTTTCCAGGATACTGGCTTTAATATCTTGGCGGGCTACTTTATCACCTTTATCTGTCTAAGTAATATAGCCTAGGGATGTAGGATAAAGAGAGAGGGATAGTACCTCACGGTGAGAGACAGCCATGTCCTTTTTAGGATAGTCAGGATCCTATTTGGTTCTCCTCTCTTTGTCTAGCTCATGTATGGCTCCTAGAATACCGCTTGTGTACGGCGGTGGCCACATCCCGGGCAACAGTCTTGGCTGACTGGCTAAACTACATGGGTGGAGTAGGAGCAATCTTACTCAAGGGAATGTCCATCCCTAGTACACAAAGACTGAGACGGTGAGTGAGGTGGAGGAATCTGAGAAGATCAACGGCTCGCAAAGCGAAACAGCAAAGTGTGTGGCGCACTAGAGGCATGTCGGACATAGAAAAAGACAATGGCTAGCCACCGTGGAAGAGATTGGGGCCTTACCACGTACTTCCTACAGAAAGTAATGGGATCACAACAACAAGATAAGAACCGATATGTAGAGAACTCTCTGTCCCCTGGGGAAGAATCTACTGTACAAATTAACAGGGAAGAGGCAACTCCTCTAATGAGTAAGGAAGTACATAATGACGAGTGTTCCTTAAATTCTGTTGAAAGGGAGCATTCTGAGAAAGACCACCTAAAAACTAGTAGGAGACGCCTAAAAATAGGAACATGGAATGTTAGAACTCTAAACGGAGAAGGAAAGCTGGACAATCTTATATTAGAGGCAACCGACATGAAACTCGATATACTGGGAGTTGCAGAGGCAAGACTTTTGGATACAGGCTACATAACAAGAGACCAGTACACGCTTATACACTCAGGAGGAGAAAAACACGAAAGAGGGGTAGGAATGTTGATAAAGAAGGAGTTAGAAAAATACGTATGTGGATACTGGACACACAATGACAGAATGATGTTACTAAAGATGAGAGCAAAGCCATTCGACATATCAATCTTACAAACTTATGCACCAACTAAAGATTACAGCGAGGAAGAAATAGAAGAATACTATGAAGAGCTACAACACACACTTAAACCAGTCAAATCTACAGATGTGTTGATAGTAATGGGTGATATGAATGCAAAAGTAGGAAAAGGAAAATACAAGAAAATAGTAGGACAGTATGGATTAGGGACAAGAAATGATAGAGGAGACAGACTTATCCAGTTCTGTGAAGAAAACCAGCTGGTCATATGTAACACCTTTTTTGAACATCACCCAAGGAAATTATACACATGGAAAAGCCCAGGAGATATAACACGTAATCAAATCGACTATATCATGATAAAACATAGATTTAAGAACAGTGTCACAAGTGCAAAGACACATCCTGGCGCCGACATAAATTCAGATCACAATCCAGTTGTCATCAAAGTAAATATAAAGCTGAAAAGAGCAGGAAACAGAAGACAGGAGGAACCCCAGATAGAAATATCAGCGCTGAAACAACCAGATATAAAACAGAAATATTTAATCGACGTCAAAAATAAATACCAACAGTTATTGACAGAAAGCATGGAGCAGTATAGAAGAGAAAACCCAGAAGAAAAAGCAACCGCAAAATGGGAATGCTTAAAAACAAGCATACAATCAGCAAATGCAAATTTACCTAAAAAGGAGTCTAAGAAAAATCAAATTTGGATGACAGATGACATCTCGAATAAAATGGCAGAAAGAAAGAAAGCAAAAAACACTCCAGAATATAAAACAATAGACAATGACATACGTACTATGTGTAGAGAAGCAAAAGAACGTTGGATAGAAACAAAATGTAAGGAAATAGAAGACTTGGAAGCGAAGCACATGACAAGAGATATGCATGAAGAAATAAAGAAATTATCAAATCGGTCGCGGTTTGCCCAAGGAGGAAGCTGTATCAAGAACAAAAATGGTGTAATATTACTTGATGAGAAAGACATATCAAACAGATGGGCAGAATACGTAAAAGAACTATTCGAGGACAACAGAGGTAAAAAACCATCACCAGATTCTAATGAAGGCCCAAACATTCTCAGATCAGAAGTAGAGAATGCCATTCATATGATACAAAAAGGAAGATCAGCAGGCATGGATAACATAAACATTGAAATGATAGAAGCTCTGGAGAGCTTTGGTATAGATACAATCACAGAAATATGCAATGATATATACAATACAGGATATTTACCACACGACATGAAGACATCAGTTTTTATAACATTGCCCAAAAAACCAAATGCAACAGAATGTTCAGACTTCAGAACAATCAGCCTGATGAGTCATGCAATTAAGATACTGCTCAAAATCATACAGGAAAGAATAAAAAGTAAAGTAGACAGCGAAATCCAAGAAGAACAGTTTGGTTTTAGACGGAACAGTGGAACAAGAGAGGCAACATTTTGCCTAAGAAGATTAGCAGAAAAATATACAGAGGTCCAAAAAAGTATGTATATGTGCTTCATTGACTATAAGAAGGCTTTTGACAGAATCCATCATGAGAAAATAATTGAATGCCTCAAAGACATAGGTATTGATGGAAAAGATATAAGAATACTCAGTAACCTTTATTGGGAGCAAACTGCCACAGTAAGATCGGGAAGGAATTATTCACCATACATAGACATAAAAAGAGGTGTCAGACAAGGTTGTGTGCTGTCCCCCTGCCTATTTAATTTATACACCGAAAAAAATTTTCAAACAGATACAGGAAATACCAGGACTGAACATCAGTGGAAGATCAATAAACAACCTTAGATATGCAGATGATACAGTGTTGTTAGCTGAAAGCGAAGAGGAGTTACAAGAACTAGTGAAGCAAGTGAACAGTATAAGTCATGAATATGGACTCGACATTAATATTGAGAAAACTAAAACTATGATAATTAGCAAAACAGACGATAAACCCACATTAAAGATAAGCGTAAATGGGAAAATCCTGGAACAGGTCAAGAGCTACGTATATCTTGGTCATATAATAACAGAAGATGGCAGATGTGAAACAGAAATCAAGAAGAGAATAGGAATGGCCAAAGCTACATTCAACAACATGAAACATATACTGACATCCAAACAGTTATCTCATAAATTAAAACTGAGAATCATAAAGTGTTATATATATTCTGCATTTCTGTATGGTGCAGAAACATGGACGATGAATAAGCATTTGGAAGAAAGAATTGAGGCTCTTGAAATGTGGATATATAGAAGAATGGGGCGTATCTCATGGAAAGAGATAAAAACAAATAAGGAGGTCCTAGAAAATCTAGGTATGAAAAGAGAACTAATGAGAGAGGTCAAAGTTCGGCAGCTAAAATACTTTGGCCACATAAAAAGGCATAACACCTTGCAGAAGACCATAACAGAAGGGAGAGTTGAAGGCAAACGTGCAAGGGGAAGACAGCGCTATAAGTGGGAAGATAACATCAAGAGATGGACGGGAAAGAGTCTATCAGAGTGTACCACCAAGACAAGAGACAGAAGACGTTGGAGATCCATTACAGCCAACCTTCGTTGTGGAGATGGCAACTGATGATGATGAATATAGCCTAATGCTCGAGTAATGCAAGTCCCTTTTCGGCATCGGTCTTCAGGCTTATCCCGGTTGAACTGAGCAGAAAAGAAAACAAAACGAACATCAGGAGAAAAAAGCAGCTGAAGGCAATCACCTCAGGGGCGCATTCCCATAGTCAGTTATGACTGAAGAGGCTCTTATTATTATGATTATATTTCTTTTGTTCATATTTTCTGTTTTTATTGTTTGATATTTTCTGTTTTGTTCCGTATATTTTATTGTTTAATGTTTTTAAATGTTTCACATCTGCACGTTGTCATTCACTCGTAATTTAAAATGTTTCTCGTTCGTCTTGTTTGTTTCCAATTTGTGAATGTATCCAAACAACGGAAAAGCAACAACCAAGAAATTATAGACTTTCATAAACTTGTGCTTGCGTAGAATATAATAAATGAAGTAGGAAGACAAGGTCACCAGGCAGATGTTCAACAGCCATTTTATCAGTGCCACAGTTACGCTAATCGGTAGTTTCTGTCTTTGGCTTGTTGAATAGATGATATCCCAATCTGTTGTGGCACGTGCGGAGTCTGAAGATTACCATGTGTTCTCTTCTGCTGAGCTGGTAATATCACTAATATGCATCATTTTTTTTATTTGAATGGTTCCATCTCAGGGTTATTCAGGTATATTTTGATTAACATTTCTTTGTTAATATTGATCCACATCATTTAACACCATCAAAAATTATGTTGTAATGAAAGGTTTTATGTGCTGGAGTCATTTTACCACATATTCTTTTCACTTCTTATTGAGCATGTAGTCACCACTGCAGTAGGTCTCCTTTCAAAAAGCCTGCGTCAAAGCAATAACGTGCTTGTGAAGCGGTGGTGTCTGTAGCAGCTTATTTTATATGATGAAGTTGCCAGTCCCATGTCCAGCCTCATATTAGTCACCTCCAAAACCATGCCTGAGGATGTAGTCGTTGTATTCTTCCTTTGTCTCCTCAGAGACTCCCTCTCCTCCCCCCCCCTTCCAGGAAATACACGGGGCACGATTTTACTTCTGTATATCAGCTGTTATGTGTATTGGTCTGTTAATTCACTTGACCATCTATCTGTTAATCCACTTGGCCATCTATCTGTTGCAGATTATGTGTATTGGTCTGTTAATCCACTTGACCATCTATCTGTTGCAGATTATGTGTATTGATCTGTTAATCCACTTGACCATCTATCTGTTGCAGACTATGTGTATTGATCTGTTAATCCACTTGACCATCTATCTGTTGCAGATTATGTGTATTGATCTGTTAATCCCCTTGGCCATCTATCTGTTGCAGATTATGTGCATTGGTCTGTTAATCCACTTGGCCATTTATCTGTTGCAGATTATGTGTATTGATCTGTTAATCCACTTGACCATCTATCTGTTGCAGATTATGTGTATTGGTCTGTTAATCCATTTGACCATCTCTATCTGTTGCAGATTATATGTATTGGTCTGTTAATCCACTTGACCATTTATCTGTTGCAGATTATGTGTATTGATCTGTTAATCCTGTGATGGGTTTAGATGTTCTGAATGTTGGTGTTGTATTTAATTTGTAACTGAGTGAGGTCAAGCTGTGAAAGCCCCTGAGTCTAACAATTGATGGGGTGTGTTCTCAGTGAACCTTTCTGCTACCACCCTAAGATCTCACTCAGAGTTATATTTTACACTTAGAATAAATGGTGACTACGTCTAAATGTCTAGGGTAATGTAAGTGTGGCGTGATGGTAACCCAATACACAAACGCACACACACACACAGAGATTAAATTCTATGATCAACTCAACTAACACAGTGTTTTAAATTTGGTATTTAACAATTTTTTTACAATTTATTTTGTCCTGAACCTAATATTATTTTGGTCAGGACTATCAAAATCAAATGAAATCAAATTATATGTATGTATATGCAATTCGATTAAACAAAAAGGGACAATCTGTCCAAGCACCTACTTTAAATTCTAATAACGGTGTTAATAAATCTCTACTACTGCTTAACTGGTACTAGATGGCGGGTTGGGGGTGGTACATCATCCTCTGTCTTTATTCACACATATTCTTTTCACTTTATACACTTTATTGGGTGGAAATGGTTCGTATTTTATACAGTTAGCTTATTATATGGTAAATAGTTGATGAATCGTTCCGTGCCAGGTCTTATGCACTTATCTGGCACGTGAAGCTAAATGATAGTTGTCTTTCCGGCCAAAGGCCACTGTCTCAATCCTCCTGGGGCAATCTTGGCAGAGAGCTTGTACCAAGATTACAATTCCAGTAGTAGAGAGCTTGTCCCACTACAGCAACTTTCTCTCTTACACAGAGTATACTTTCAGGAAGCTGGCACTAGCACAGTTCCAGATAACAACCCTGCAACATGAAGATTATGGTTTGTCTTAACATAATATCTAATCCACCAAATCCACAATTAATAATGCATTCAAAATAAAAGAACAGGGTCAGATCTCTCTGACCAACCCAGCTCATCCAATCTAGATTGATGGAACAACTTGTACCAGTTTTCACATTCCTCTTCTCTAATGGCTACAACACCTATGCCAGATTCATTGATCTTTGTCCATAAAATAAGGTAGGTGATATGATCCCTTGCTGACAACCTATGTAATCTTTTGGTTCTACATCTCTGGTAGTTTGTTAATATGGTGGAGCAACAAATAGGCCTTGCATAAGTCTGCTAGGGACTTATGTACTTACAGTCGTAAAATATATTCATTACCCAAGTCATACAACACAATTAATAATATAAATAATGTTAATAATTTCGGTCTTACCACAAATTCAATGAATAAACACAGGAACGATGACTTGGCACAGATTCAGCTTTGCTGCTGGCGAGACTATGAATTTTTATTTATGTAGTTTAGTTTTATTTGAAAATTCACACTTCTAGTACATCGTCCTGCTCAAGGGACAGATTCTTAGACAAATGGCGTCCAGCCTTCAAAGTTTTCATTAATATTAAATGTGTTGGCCAATGGGATAGGGCGACTAACATTTTTGAATCAAATTTTGAAAAACAAAACTCCAAACATACAATGTTCCAGTCTTCAAAAATATATTAATTTTGGGCCAACCAATAACCTCTCTCCCTCTTTCTAACTACACCCAATCAGATTACATGTACCCTCTTCTTCCTCATTTCAAAAATGCGTTCAAAAAATGTTATGGCCAAAATAAGCAGGCATGAGTGTGTTCGTCAGTCTATCCTAGAATATATAGTATTATTGCAATATCTTGGTTATTTGTTGGACTATTTTGTGATTTAAAATATATTATTGATCAGGAGACCCTATTCCACAAAACTATCTAAGTTTTATGGCCATATTCCTTTTAGTTTGTAATTTCATATTTTTCCTTTTAAATAAATATACACCATCATTTTCCCTCTCTCCAACGCTTTTTTCAAACTAAAACGACAATGTCTGTGTTTCGTCAAAATTTACGCTGCATTACAGGAAATGAGAGCGGTGTGTGTGGTTATATATTTCCACTGCGTGATCAAAAGACGAACATGTATTGGCCTTGTGTCGTATTTTCAAACTGCCAAAGCCAATATCGCGCGTTCGTTACCAATTTTGGTTCCAAAAAATGCCTGCTGATGGTAGCATTCGGTCGCTCCTTTCCCCTCCTTCGTGTCTCTCCTTCCGTCTAGAACAAAAATTACACCTCGATTTGTTTCAAACATGTTATATTTATTTTCCCCTACAGTAAGACCTATTGAAAGCGATATGTTTGCAGGCGAGGCGAAGAAGCTAATCGCAACCCAATATTTTATTTCTACCTTATTTTGCCCTTATACTCTATAATGTTTTATCTAATTTATCGATTGTATTGAGGATATCACTACAAGTCTACTTGACTATCTATCTGTTGCAGATTATGTGTATTGGTCTGTTAATTCATTTGGCCATTTATCTGTTGCAGATTATGTGTATTGGTCTGTTAATCCATTTGACCATCTATCTGTTGCAGATTATGAGTATTGATCTGTTAATCCACTTGACCATCTATCTGTTGCAGATTATGTGTATTGGTCTGTTAATCTACTTGGCCATTTATCGGTTGCAGATTATGTGCATTGATCTGTTAATCCACTTGACCATCTATCTGTTGCAGATTATGTGTATTAGTCTAATAATTCACTTGACTCTATCTGTTGCAGATTTTGTGTATTGATCTGTTAATCCACTTGACCATCTATCTGTTGCAGACACTTTGAACTAGAAGATGATGTGACATGCTCATACGACTCTCTATGCGTGAACAGTGCCATATTCTGTGGAGACTGGGAAACTGGACAAGTATTTCAGAGCATCCTTCCAGAATACAATACCTTTACTCTACTTTTCGTCTCAGATTATACTTTGTCATGGACTGGCTTTGAGGTGAATAGTTTGTGTGTCTGACAAAATAAACTGTCAGGACTCTACGACAGTGTTTCTCAAGCGGTGTGCCATAGCACACTAGTGCACCGCCGCACCTATCAAAGTGTGCAGCAAAAATTTTATAAACTTACTGCATGAAGTATGTTTTTAGTGATCATGTAATATAAAACTGATCTTACAGCTTGAATTCATTCAATAATAATTGAAATGCTTTGACATTGATGGTTAGTTCCTGTAACAGTGTGCTTTGAACAAAAATAGATATACTTCAACATTATTTTAAACAATTGAAAGAAAATCAAATTGAGAGTTTTCTTTATCCTAAAGTACCCACAAATTAGTGTATTTAATTTAGTTTATATCATTGTAATTTTGTCTTCAGGCGCGGGGTCAGATAGGTGTGCGGCAAATTTATTAGAACATTAAAAAGTGTTACGTGAACACAACAAGGTTGAGAAACACTGCTCTAGGGCAATTTCATCATAGATAATGATATACAGTCAGTAATGTACCCTGTGTGGTTCCATTGGATCTACGGGGAGGCAATGAAAGATTCATCATCATCATTTTATTTCTTGCTCCCAAAGGAGCATGGAACCACTACTGTAGCTAGCCCCCTTGCATGAATCCTGCATAAAACATTCACATGCTTTGACATTGATGGTTAGTTCCTGTAGCAGTTTGTTTTACATGATGAGATTACTAGCCCCCATACACAGCTTCATGGTAGTCACATTGTATGACATTCCTGAGACAGAGCAGTAATCCTATATTTTTCTTTATCTCATAAGGGACCACTGTGAATTACATGGGGCAGCACAATTTAGTAAAGGTCAAGGTAGTACCATATCAGATACTGCCGTAGGGGAGTGAAGTGTTAGAGACTTCACCATGCTAGGTCCAGCATCGAGAGGTGGAGTGACCAGTTCCCTCCTTGCTGCCTTTTTCTTCCCTAACTCAAGAGCAAGTTCAGGTATCTGTTTACAGCTGGGTAGATTCAAGTGTTACAATATAGTGAATCAAACCTGGCACATTTGTTGCAAGAGACCACCGCTCTAACCACTTTGTCAGTATAGGAAACTAAAAATTCCTAGCAATAAGAAACAGAAATTTGCTACTTTGTTTTTCTTTATTTGCTTTGTCTTCTTTATCTTATTATTATTAATATTATTATTACATTTAATTCAGTAGTTAAAGGTTCAAGGTTCTAATCCCTTGATTACACCGCTAATTGAGTGACAATATTAAACTTTCAATCTGATTGAAAGATATTTCTCAATTCCTTGATAACAGGCTAGGCCCCTCCATCAGCTTTTGTTCTTTTCATCTCTACTTTGTCTATCTTGTTTCTGTCACCTTTTATCTTTTTTTTTTTTTTTTACTTTTGCGGTTTTCCTCTATTTCTAATACTGTGGAGGTTCTGGAACAATCGCTGTCTTGTGATGATAATTGATGACCTTCTCAATGAGTGTCTTGTTATAATCAGTACCATACTAAATAGGAGGTCCGTCCCGGGTGACAGCTTGCAGGAGGGTGCCGTTGGATAATTTTGTGAAGGTACTTTAAAGTTAAAAGATAGTTGTTTATCCTTTATAGGACGTGGCAATCAACCCCAGCTTTTATTGGCTGTTTTTAATTTTTCTAGGCAATTTTTTCATTCAGTAGTTTGCCATTGCTTTCTGAATGGTACGGCGCTTACACCTATTGTTAAAAATCCACACAAAGCGATCTGCTACCAAACCGCCTGCAGCAGGTTTCGAACCTGGTATATCTGGATTATGAAACTGCGTTCGTATCCATTAGGCCACAGACGAAGATACTTTACTGTTTAAAAATATGCTTGCTAGTGCCTTTCTTTTGCGCCACAGGTAGGATCCGACCCCAGGTGCCAAATGCTCTAAGATGTCCACTGGTCATAATGTTTTATTAATGTTTTGAGTCCCACTCAAAGAGAATTTCACTTCATATCAGGAAAACATTACATTTTTACTTTCATAACCACATACGGTTGGCAGAATGGATAAGACCAGGAGTGGTGAACCAGTTTAGTAATTGCAAACACAGTGGCATTGGTTCAGTTAGCGAGTATTGACACAAGTTAGCCCTCTTCAATCCCTTCAAGATAAAAAGGCCACTTGGAAGGGACTACTTTTGATGATCAGATTAATTCTGGTAGCAATGTGCTGCATAGAATTTCCTATTATTATTACTTACATGGTGACATAACATAGTGGCCTTCTTAGAGTTGTCATTTTTACACGTAGAAATCCTTGACCAAAATTTTCCTCCGCCATTTTCCTGCATCTTGCTCCTTTGATATTTTTAAAGTTCATTCCTCCTGTTATGAATTAATGAATCCTTCCATAGCATTTTCATCCATCTCTCCTGCACAGATGTGCATCTATGAACATCTGTATCTTTTTTTTTCTGTTTATTTTTAGTTCTTTTTATTGTTGTCTTCCATTATTCTGAACCATACAAATGCATACCTGATATTTCAGTGAATTTTGGTTTTTAATTTCTTATTTTGTACATCATATTTTGAATTTTTGCTTTCTTTCTATCTCCATGTATTTCTAAGCAGACTAAAGATGAATTCTGCCTTCTTAAACCTTGCCATAATACGTTGTCTTTGTCCTTGCTTCCAACTTTATGTAGCCTTGCTTACAACTTTATGTAGCGGCTATCTTGCGTTTACATCACAGTGAAACCAGCCATATTAATCCACGAGTGGTATCTTTTTTATTTACTGTTTTTTTTGTTTTTTGTTTTATATTTCACGGTTCTCACTTTCTTACTTTTCAATTTTTACTAGTTAGTTCCTGACACAGACCATGTGGCCGTAATGTAGGTAGTTTTCTTTGTCCTACTAACATGTATACCTACTTTCATTTCCCCCAACTTTGTGTATGCATGAGTTCACAAGATGTAGAGGTCCTCCACCAAATGCAGACTTTTGTTTGGCACATTTACTCTTGTGATCATGTCCCCTAATAGAATGGCATTCAGCTAACAAAGACGTGAATGCAAAACCACATCATTATTGTTGTCATCATTTTTATTTGTGTTCCATATGAAGCATGGAGACACCAATACAGCTGGTCCTGCAGGAAGCCTGCACCAATCAGTCACATGCGTTCCAACAGTGATTTTGATCGCATTTTGTTTTACCTGATGAGATTTCCAGCCTCGTGAACAATCTGATTTTGCTGGCCTTGTATGACATGCCGGAGGATGCATTAGTCCTATTCTTTCTTTGTCCCATCAGAGACCCCCGGGAACTTTGTGGGGCAACACTGCCACATACACACATAGAAATGCAGTTTTTTAAAACTTACTTTGCACAATTTTCTTTTTTGGTTAGATACTTGTGACACCAGAAAGGGCAGTTGACAACCAGACAGTTAGCCAAGCAGAAGGCATAGGGTCCAACGAGCTTGACCTCAGTTATGTAAACATTACCTATCATCCTGGGATGAACTATACAGACAGATGCTTACAGCAGCCTGACTATTCTACACCTAGTGAACTCACAGAAGAGATCACAACTGTCTTTCCAGAGAGTTCAACTGGCAGCGGTGATATTGTAAGATGATTAGTTCTAAGTTTTGTTGAGTATACTTCTTTCACATTTTCTTTCACTTCTTCATCTTCTTTATCTTATTATAATGAATGTATTTATTATAATAATTAATCAGGTGCATTAAGACTTTAAGGTTCAAAGAAATTTTCTTCCATCCCTTATTTCTTCATCATTATTACGGTTCAGCTCCCCCAAGGATCATACATCTTCAACAAATTCATGCCAAGCCCTCCTGCCCTATGCCATACATTCAGTGTTCTTTATTCTTTTTATGTCTGTCTCCACTTCTCTTCACCTTGTGTTTTTCATCTCCCTCTGTCTCATATAGATGGGTAGAGTTGTGACAATGAGGCTCATCTGAGAGATTTAAGTGATTGTTGAATCTGGTGCGTTCTGATGTTAGTTAAAAGATTATACTAAGCTCTGTGTATCATAATTTGTTCATTGTGTCTTTTTTTTATTGTTTGGGTGAATCATTTTTTTTTATACAAGGCAAATCCTGAACACCCTTTTGTCATTCTTCTTTGAAGTTACTTTGGAATACTTAGCTTAATTGTCTGCATGTTGACTGGAGTGTTTATTTGAACTATGTTTGCATCTAGTTTTTTTTACATGTGCCAGGTATGTCTATCCCTACCCTGTATTAAATTTGCTTATAAATGTACAGAAAATCTTAAATATGATGACTGGATTTTTTGTGTGTTGCCTACTTTCTTTTGTTGACTGGCCTGTCGGGCTTACTGTCTGTGGCCGGCGTATCTTTGGATTTGGTTTTTATCGCGAATGATTTTTGTGGGCCATTTTTTCTTGTGTTGGCGTTTAATACTACAACGGATCAAGACTGTGTGACCAAAATCGAATAGAAAGTAGACGCTGGACTCAGGGGTACAGTTTGTGACGAGACATCATTTAATGAGCACAGACGTGAATATGTTGATGAAGTGATACAGGCAATCATCATTTATATTTCAGCATTAAATTATAATTCATGGCAGAAAAATGTACGTCGACACAAATGATCAATATTGAAGTTGACCAATCTCACTAACCGTCACCATCTCAATGGCGACGGAAGCTCTGCGGCAACATGTCCGTATGATCTCAGTTTTCATTACGAGGCAATTCATCTTGTATAATATTTCGGAAGTCTTCAAATAATAATTAAGATCCGAAATAGTTCCCAGCAGGAATTTGGGGTCACTAGCAATATGTCATAGCTAGACGGACTGAAGCTCTGTCAAAGACTTGCAAAGGGCAAGAAAGTATCTAAGGCGATACCTGAATGAGCCAGTTCTGGCCAGTTATTCATGTTTCAACTAGGGAGATATATCAATACATTTTGGTGTGTCTTCCCACAACTTGGGACCAAGACACATAATATTATTCATCTGAGACGTCTGTCCGTGACAATGGACTTTTTGATCTCCCTCAAGAATAATTTATGGATAGCAACAAATCACCGCTCTATCCCGTTCAAACATGTCATTCCGTGGTACGCAAATAAATAAACATATAATTAACTTAGATGCACTCAAACGTTCATCTATGCTAGACTCACGCGTGAGGATCTCAAACATTTAACTCCCCCGCGAAAATAACTTAACAGTTTACATCGACCCCCCCCCCCCCCCGCCACACCCCCCCCCCGAAAATATCACAGATTTTTTTTCGAATAACAAAAACAGTGAGGTCAATCAAGTTCCTTCAAGCTAAACAACAGATAACTATCATGAGTATAATAAGCATGACTATAAAGAAGATAATAATAGAAGGATATAAATGTGGAAGGAAAATAAAACACCAAATTCAAACAAAAGCTGAAACGTAAGGAGACATAGATCAACTATGTAAATGAAATGATTAGTGAAAAGAACAAACGAAATGACATGAGATGGAAAATGACCGTAAATGGTGGACAAATTATAAGAAACCAACAAAGATGATAAAACATGTCAACATTGTTAAAAAAAATGAGATGTGTATTGTACGTGCATAAATGCAAGTGTGGGAAAACAAAATGAAACTCAAATAAATGCCCAAAATAAATACGAGAAGAAAGCAACACATCCAAAAGATTATGATGAGGATGAACCCAAGGTAACTTAAATATCTAAGAACTAAGTATGGTGTCATGAAATGTTAAGGTGCGCCAAATATAGCAGGCGCTAATGATGCGCTACCATTTGAAAATGAAGCTATAAGCAATAGTGCAGCGAAATTGATATTCTAATTAAAGTAAACAGGTCATGAAAATGTCACACTGTTCCATTAGAACTAAAATGTAATTAATTAAACACTCGCGAAAAGGTGTCATAATGTTCCGTACAAGCAAAAATGTTAATTAATCAATTACTCTTGGAAAAGTATCACAGCGGATAGTTTTATATACACATAATGACGCGCTAATAAGTCAATCACTGCGACTAAGCAGTAATTATCTAAAAAAGACCATAGAGAAATATGATAATTTAGCCATAAAAGTCTAGTCAGTTAATAATGTGGAAAAAATAGTCAATCCATGAGGAATATTAGTATGTCATATACACCAGCGAGATCATCACGAGAAAAGTTGTTCTTGGTGACATCAGATATATTTAGACGTACAATAGTGTTATCATAGAAGAAAATGGCGGTATACGAGTCAATGAGTTTAGCGATCCGGTGTCTCGGAAGATGCTTGTGGACACTGAGACAATAAATCGGCCACGACGTTGTCAGAACCCCGGATGGCTTGGTGTGTAAAGTAGAACTGCTGCAAAGCAATCGCCTAACATGCAGATTTAGAGTTCTTTAAGTCCTTACTCTTAAGAGCAATAAGTGCATGCTGGTCTGACTCGAAGATGAAGTGGGCGCCAAGTAAAAATTGCTGCAGCTTCATTATTGACCAGACCATGGCTAACAACTCACGGTCGATCACCGAGTAGTGTTGTTCAGCTGCAGTTAACTTCCAGGAGACGTAGAGTACTAGGTGGAGAGTTCCTGAATAGTCTTGCATCAGAGAAGCTCCGATTCACATCGAGGAGGCATCACTGCGAAGTATGAAAGGAATATCTTTGTTTGTTAACCGAAAGAAAGGAGCAGATGAAAATAATAACTTAATTTTATCTAAAGTGGCCTGGCACTCTTCTGATCACAGAACCATGTTAGGCGACCCTTTCTTCAACAGACTAGAAAGAGGAGCAGTGATGGATGACAAGTGGGATATGAAACATCCATAGAATTGGATCAGACCAAGAAGGCTATGAACCTGTTTCTTAGTTTTAGGAGGAGTGATATTTAAGATCTTAGAAGTATTATGGTCTTCAGTTTGTAAGAGATCATGGCCGACACGGTGGCCCAAAAAAAAAGAGATCTCACTTAAACCGACGTGGGCTTTAGACGGTTTAGCCATCAAGTTGTGAGAACGAAGTGTGGACAAAAGTGAACAGAGATCACTAAAGTGATCATCGCAAGAGTCACTAAAAGGGCAAATATTATCAAGATATGCAATAACATCTGAACGATGAGAAAGAATATGACGCATCATGCGTACGAAAGTAACAGGAGTGTTAACGAGACCAAAAGGCATGAAGTTCCATTGGAAAAGGCCTGGAGGTGTAGAAAATGCCGTAAGAGGCTTGGCCCATTCCGTAAGAGGAACTTGCCAATACCCTTTCGATAAGTCGAGCTTAGTTAAGAAGATAGAGTTGGAGAGCTTGATAAGCAACTCTTCTAACAGAGGCATTGGCTCAGCATAAAAAATCGTGACCTGATTTAATTTGCGATAATCGACACAAAGATGAATGTTATTGTCCTTTTTCCTAACAATAACTATAGAGGAAGCATAGGCTGAATTGGATGGTTCGATAATATTCAGTCATAGCATCTCATCCAATTCTTTTTCCACTTGAGTTTGAAAATCAAGTGGAATTGGGTAAGGGCGAGCTCTAATAGGTTTGTCATTAGTCATAAAATGCCATGTGTGATGACAGATGTTGGACCCGGAATGTCAGTAAGGACAACATGGAAAGAATGTAACAAGGCAGAGACTTGCTTTTGTCTTTCAGAAGAGAGTTCAGGAGAAATTGTGACATTTTTCCAAGTTTCCATCGAAAGTAACGGGACTACTGGAAGAGGTAGAGGCATGTCAGAGAACGTCAATTCCTCTTCTTGAATAACGGATAAAGAGGCATACTGATTCTGACTATAAGGAGTGTCATCAGTCGCCTGAAAGACAGACTGAAGATAGCCTGGACGGGAGTGAAATTCCTCCAACATGTTAATATGAAAGGTTTTATGTTTCCCGTCAATGTCAACAATATAGTTGACATCAGAGATTCTCGACACAATAGTAAAAGAGCCTTTCCAGATGATAAGAAGATGATTGTCCTTACGAGGAAGTAGAACATAGGCTTCGTCACCAGGAGAGAGTTGTCGTAGACATCCGTATCTAATAAGAAAGAGTCTCGACTTCTGTTTGGCAGACTCCGACACAGAGATAGCCAACCTGCATGCGTTGATAATTTTCTGTCTTAACGTGATGACATACTCGTAAGAAGACTGAGTTTCATCATTAATGTCATCGGCAGTGAGCAGGTCATGAAGTAACAACATGGGACCACAAGGTTGTGCACCAAAAACGCGCTCGAATGGTGAAAAACCTGTATGCTCATTTTGCACTTCCTGATAGGTGACAAGCACAGCAGGTAAAACCGTGTCCCAATCCTGAGGATAGTCACCAGTTACCTTCCCCAGTAACTGGTTAAGCGTTTGGTTTTGCCGCTCAATTCAACCATTTGACATGGTGTGATACACACTGCTGAGAGACCTCTCAGTGTGGAGCATGGGCATCACTTTAGTCATAGTGTCGGACACAAACTGTGTACCACGATCTGACAAAATTTTCTTGGGAAAACCCAAACGAGAAAAAATTAGCCAGGGAGCATCTGCTACATTAGCAGTAGATATGCTCTTAAGAGGGATAGCCTCTGGCCACCGAGTACACATACCAATACAAGTAAGAATGTATCAGTGTCCACTGGCAGACATGATCGGTAAAGGGCCGATGATGTCGATCGCCATCTTTTCAAAAGGACGGATAGGAGTGACTGTATGTTGGATGGGAAAAATAGATATACTTCAACATTATTTTAAACAATTAAAAGAAAATCAAATTGAGAGTTTTCTTTATCCTAAAGTATCCACAAATTACTGTATTTAATTTAGTTTATATCATTGTTATTTTTTTCTTCAGGCGCAGCGTCAGATAGGAGTGCTGCAAATTTTTTAGAACATTAAAAAGTGTTACGTGAACACAACAAGGTTGAGAAAAACTGCTGTAGTGCAATTTCAACATAGATAATGATATACGAGGTGTGTTCAAATGAAACCCGTCCCAGTGGCTTTATAACAAATATATGTAAGGTACATCAGCAGGAGTAGTAGAATTAAATATAGCAATTGTTATGATGCAAGTACTCACTGGGGTCCTTTAGAAATAGTCACCATAGGCATTCAGATACGCATCCCACTGCTTGGGTAGACGGCGGATGCCGTCCGAGAAAAATGACTGGTTGCTTATTGAACCATTTGGTCACCGAGGCCCTGGCGTCTGCATTGGAGTCGAATCGTTGTCCCTTTAGATATGTTTTTAAGGATCCGAACAAATGAAAGTCACATGGTGACAGATCGGGGCTGTAGGCTGGGTGTGGCAGAACTTCCCACCTTTTCCTTGCTAACGCTTCCTGCACAATGTTTGCAACATGTGGACTAGCATTGTCGTGCAACAGAATCGCACCTGCGAAAGCATGCCGGGTCGTTTATTCTTGATGGCTGTATACAGGTTGTCTAGTGTGTCTTTGTAGCGGATGGCATTGATGTTCACGCCAGGCTCTTTAAAGTCTACCAATAGAAGCCCTTCGTGGTAAAAAAAATGCGGTCAGAACAACCTTACCGGCGGAAATCTGTGACTTGAATTTTTTGGACGGATTCCTTATCACACCAGCCATTATTTTAACGGTCTGCAGCACAACCAATGAATACTAGGAGAGTGAACACTTACACACTTGTACATTCGTGTGCTTATTACGTCATAAGTGACGTCATCATGCTCCTCCTACGAATGTCCACTTGGCGCAGCACGGTCGGGTTTCATTTGAACACGCCTCGTACAATCAATAATGTACCCTGTGTGGTTCCAGTGGATCTACGGGGAGGCAATGAAAGATTCATCATCATCATTTTATTTCTTGCTCCCAAAGGAGCATGGAACCACTATTGTAGCTAGCCCCCTTACATGAATCCTGCATTAAACATTCACATGCTTTGACATTGATGGTTAGTTCATGTAGCAGTTTGTTTTACATGATGAGATTACTAGCCCCCATACACAGCTTCATGGTAGTCACATTGTATGACATTCCTGAGACAGAGCAGTAATCCTATATTTTACTTTATCTCATAAGGGACCCCTGTGAATTACATGGGGCAGCACAATTTAGTTAAGGTCAAGGTAGTACCATATCAGATACTGCTGTAGGGGAGTGAAGTGTTAGAGACTTCACCATGCTAGGTCCAGCATCGAGAGGTGGAGTGACCAGTTCCCTCCTTGCTGCCTTTTCCTTCCCTAACTCAAGAGCAAGGTCAGGTATCTGTTTACAGCTGGGTAGATTCGAGTGTGACAATACAGTGAATCGAACCTGGCACATTTGTTGCAAGAGACCAAGCTCTAATCACTTTGTCAGTATACAAAAAAAAAAATACAAAAAAAAAAGTTTGTCAGTATAGGAAACTAAAAATTCCTAGCAATAAGAAACAGAAATTTGCTACTTTGTTTTTCTTTATTTGCTTTGTCTTCTTTATCTTATTATTATTAATATTATTATTACATTTAATTCAGTAGTTAAAGGTTCAAGGTTCTAATCCCTTGATTACACCACTAATTGAGTGACAATATTAAAATTTCATTCTGATTGAAAGATATTTCTCAATTCCTTGATAACAGGCTAGGCCCCTCCATCAGCTTTTGTTCTTTTCATCTCTACTTTGTCTATCTTGTTTCTGTCACCTTTTTTTTTTTTTTTTTTTTTTTTTGGGACTTTTGCGGTTTTCCTCTATTTCTAATACTGTGGAGGTTCCGGAACAATTGCTGTCTTGTGATGATAATTGATGACCTTCTCAACCAGGGTCTTGTCATAATCGGTGCTATACTAAAGGGGTGGTCCATCCCGGGTGACAGCTTGGAGGAGGGTGCCGTTGGATAATTTTGTGAAGGTACTTTACTGTTTAAAAATATACTTGCTAGTGCCTTCTTTACTCAAATGCTCTAAGTAGTCCACTGGTCATAATGTTTTATTAATGTTTTGAGTCCCACTCAAAGAGAATTTCACTTCATATCAGGAAAACATTACATTTTTACTTTCATAACCACATACGGTTGGCAGAATGAATAAGACCAGGAGTGGTGAACCAGTTTAGTAATTGCAAACACAGTGGCATTGGTTCAGTTAGCGAGTATTGACACAAGTTAGCCCTCTTCAATCCCTCCAAGATAAAAAGGCCACTTGGAAGGGACTACTTCTGATGATCAGATTAATTCTGGTAGCAATGTGCTGCATGGAATTTCCTATTATTATTACTTACATGGTGACATAACATAGTGGCTTTCTTAGTGTTAAGTCATTTGTACACGTCGAAATCCTTGACCTTTTCCACCGCCATTTTCTTGCATCTTGCTCCTTTGATATTTTTAAAGTTCATTCCTCCTGTTATGAATTAATGAATCCTTCCATAGCATTTTCATCCATCTCTCCTGCGCAGATGTGCATCTATGAACATCTGTATCTTTTTTTTCTGTTTATTTTTAGTTCTTTTTATTATTGTCTTCCATTATTCTGAACCATACAAATGCATACCTGATATTTCAGTGAATTTTGGTTTTTAATTTCTTATTTTGTACATCATATTTTGAATTTTTGCTTTCTTTCTATCTCCATGTATTTCTAAGCGGAATGAAGATGAGTTCTGCCTTCTGAATCCTTGCCATAATATGTTGTCTTTGTCCTTGCTTACAACTTTATGTAGCGGCTATCTTGAGTTTACATCACAGTGAAACCAGCCATATTAATCCATGAGTGGTATCTTTTTTTATTCACTGTTCTTGTATTTTTTCCCCCATATATTTCACGGTTCTCACTTTCTTACTTTTCAATTTTTACTAGTTAGTTCCTGACACAGACCATGTGGCCGTAATGTAGGTAGTTTTCTTTGTCCTACTAACTTGTATACCTACTTTCATTTCCCCCAACTTTGTGTATGCATGAGTTCACAAGATGTAGAGGTCCTCCACCAAATGCAGACTTTTGTTTGGCACATTTACTCTTGAGATCATGTCCCCTAATAGAATGGCATTCAGCTAACAAAGACGTGAATGCAAAACCACATCATCATTGTTGTCATCATTTTCATTTGTGTTCCATATGAAGCATGGAGCCACCAATACAGCTGGTCCTGCAGGAAGCCTGCACCAATCAGTCACATGCGTTCCAACAGTGATTTTGATCGCATTTTGTTTTACCTGATGAGATTTCCAGCCTCGTGAACAATCTGATTTTGCTGGCCTTGTATGACATGCCGGAGGATGCATTAGTCCTATTCTTTCTTTGTCCCATCAGAGACCCCCAGGAACTTCATGGGGCAACACTGCTACATACACAAATAGAAATGCAGTTTTTAAAAACTTACTTTGCACAATTTTCTTTTTTGGTTAGATACTTGTGACACCAGAAAGGGCAGTTGACAACCAGACAGTTAGCCAAGCAGAAGACATAGGGTCCAACCAGCAAAGCATCAGTTATGAAAACATTACCTATCATCCTAAGATGAACTATACAGACAGGTTCTCACAACAGTTTGACTATTCTACACCTAGTGAACCCACAGAAGAGATCACAACTGTCTTTCCAGAGAGTTCAACTGGCAGCGGTGATATTGTAAGATGATTGGTTCTAAGTTTTGTTGAGTATACTTCTTTCACATTTTCTTTCACTTCTTCATCTTCTTTATCTTATTATAATGAATGTATTTATTATAATAATTAATCAGGTGCATTAAGACTTTAAGGTTCAAAGAAATTTTCTTCCATCCCTTATTTCTTCATCATTATTACGGTTCAGCTCCCCCAAGGATCATACATCTTCAACAAATTCATGCCAAGCCCTCCTGTCCTGTGCTATACATTCTTCTTCTTCGTTCACCCTCAGATGTCAACTTAAATAAGTTTAATGAAAGCAGTGGTCAGCCTGATATCTCCGTAGATTTTCTCCAGGAATGGTACTGGTTGTGGCCATATGCGTTTTCTTTGTTCCTCATATGTTAGGCATCTTTGAAGCAGATGTTCGGCAGTCATTTTATCAGTACCACAGTCACACTCATCAGTAGTTCGTATCTTTAATTTGTTGAATAGATGGTATCTCAATCTGTTATGACCCTTGTGAAATCTGAAAATTATCACTTGTTCACTTCTGCTGAGCTGGTAATACGAATCAATTTTTGTGTGGCCTGGATGCTCTTCTTCCCACTTGTGCCTGTATCTGCGCTTGACAAAACTCGTGGACTCCTCATAAGTTATATTTGTGTCAAGTTGAGGAAGCTTTCCTCCTTCCTTTGCCAATCTGTCAGCCTCTTCATTTCCAAGAATGTTGCAGTAAGAAGGGATCCACTGTATCACGACTCTTTTTTATTGCTGACATAGTATGTGAAGCGTTACTCTTAGGTCATCAAGCTCAGCATTACTTTGACTTTTCAGCATTGTAATCACTGACAGCGCATTTGAGAAGATAGCTACTGGTCTCTCTGAGCTTTCTTCTGTCATTAGAATTTCTGATGCAGTTTTTAAGGGCTCAGCCTCTGCTCTGAAGTTACTTGAAAATTTCCTTGTTGCGACTGCTATCTTTTTTTGTGTGCCATTAAGCTCACGAAGACTCCTCCATCCCCATCTTCTTTTGCATTAGTTGCTGATCCATCTGTGTATCCAATAATCCAGGTGTTGCTTGAGTGATGTTTCTCTATATATTTTGTGGTTAGGACTCTCCTTTCTGTTTCATTTTGGCTGTTCTTTCTCTCAATACCAGAAACGTTTTCTATAATTTCAGGGAAACACTTGTTTCCAAATTGGTATCTTGTGTGCAGTACGTATTGGCATAGCTATTGATATTGCACATCTTGATGTGAAGGTAAGAAGAGGTGCAGATGTGGGAAGTGATCACCATTTAGTAGTAGCAAAACTGAAAGTGAAACTAAGAAGAGCTGGACCAATTGCAACTACACAGAAAAGGTTTGACATCAGCAAATTGAAGGACTTCCTTACCAGAAAAGCTTTTGCGGCTGACATAAAGAAACGATATCAATTTGCCAAAAGTCAGGAAAAGACATTGACTGATGATATAAACCAGAAATTCAACACCATTTCAACAATATATAAGGAAAGCAGCAAATCATGCTTGGGATTCCAGGAAAGGAAGAAGCAAGACTGGATAACACCAGAAACATTAAACACCATAACACTGAGAAAGGAAATGAAAAGAAAGAAAACAGAAGCAAAGTCCCCCAGGTTAAAGCAACTATATAGCGAACAGTACAGTCAGCTGGACAAGGAAGTTAAACGCCAAACCCGAGCCAACAAAAGGAATTTCCTAGATGGTCTTGCAAGACAGGCAGAAGAGGCAGCAATGAGAAATGAACAAAGCACAGTGTACAAAATAACTAAATTCGTCAGCGGAAAACGAGGTGCAAACAATATTACATTAGTAAGAGATAAGCAAGGAAATCTCATCACGACAGCAGAGGGACGGGAAACAAGATGGGCAGAGCACTTCAGAGAAACTCTGAACAGGGAACCACCAGAGACACAATTGAATGTTCCTGAGGCTGAAAACGATCTAGATGTAAATACAGACACTCCACGAAAAGAAGAAATCACAGCTTTCAAAGGGTTAAAGAACGGAAAAGCTCCTGGCCATGATAACTTAAATGCAGAGTTATTTAAGACAGACCCTGAGCTAGCAGCAGAACTATTAGAACCACTATTTGCACAAGTGTGGAAAACGGGGACAACACCATCAGAGTGGAACAAAGGAATAATTGTCAAATTGCCCAAGAAGGGAGATCTTGCAGACTGCAATAATTGGAGAGGAATCACTCTTCTCTCAGTTCCCAGCAAAATACTAGGCAGGATAATTATACAGAGAATTTCAAAAGCAGTAGACCACAAACTGAAGAAAGAACAAGCAGGATTTAGAAAGAACAGAAGATGTGTAGATCATATATTCACTCTCAGGAACATTATAGAGCAGTGCTCAGAATGGCAAAGACAGCTGTACATTAACTTCGTTGATTTTGAAAAGGCTTTTGACAGCATACATAGGGACAGTTTATGGAAAATACTGAGGGCTTATGAAATTCCAAGCTGCATAGTGTCAATCATAAAAAGCCTCTATGCCAACTTTACGTGTAGTGTTGGGCAGAGCAACCTAACCTTTGAGGTGAAAACAGGAGTATGACAGGGATGCCCCTTATCAACCACTCTATTTTTAACAGTCATAGACTGGGTGATGCGCTAGACAACAGAGGGCAGTCCAAGAGGAATAAGATGGACTACATTTTCTACATTGGAAGATCTGGAATATGCAGATGACATTGCACTACTAGCACATTCACATCAACACATCCAGGAAAACATGGATAGACTTAATAAGTTTAGCCAGCAGGTGGGCTTGAACATCAATTTAAAGAAGTCAGAGGTCATGACGCTCAATGTGAGCAACCCTGAGCCCAAATCAGTAAGGAATCAGCAACTGGTACAGACAGACACCTTCACATACTGTTACAAGGGCGTGTTTAGTAGTGTTACAAATCCAGTGTTACCAAAGGGTTCTTCAGTGATTACAATTACTTCCATTTTATCCCTTGTCTTTCTTAGTCAGTTATGGTGTCGTGCTATTGATGGTAAATTACGCGAAGGTGGGATAGAATATTTGTCAACATTATTATATATTCAACTTCCAACGTTCAGAGACTTGATAAGTCATTCCTTGAGTCCACATAAATTTAATATATCAATTCCATACACGAACAGTTCACACATGGTCATCATGAAGAATTATACATAATAATTGCAGTTCATACTTCATATATGATTCCTTTACAAATCAGTCCTTGTCTCGTAGCTTGAAAACATAATAGTCAGAACAACATAACTATATGTACGCGTGGTGGGTAGTCCCACCACCGACAGTGAGATTATGCGTCTGGTAATAATATGATTGATACGGACTGTTAATTCATCTCGACTTAGGCTTAGTCACTTTACTAACCTGGAAAAACATTCATCTCTTATCATCAGTGGACTGACCCATGTCCATAATAAAATACAATAGAACGGTGCGGCATTCCATGCCCGACACTATAAGAATATAAAGACACGTCTTCTCCGTTCGACGGTCATTCAAGAAAGGGTCCCGTCTCTTGGCGACGGTGCGTGACCTACCAACGCTGAGAACGTCATAGCGTTCAATAGTTTAATAATATGTTTACATTACATTAAACGTTGTAACTCCTAAAATCGCATGCTGCTAACCTCTAGCAGACAATGCCAATTAAACTACCGTAACACATGCCTAAAATGCATAGTAACACCAGACGACGGGGCAGGCAAAGACATCAGCATCAGAATGAATAAGGCAAGAACAGCCTTTTTTAGCCTAAACGACATCTGGAAGTCCTCTCAATACAGCACAAGCACAAAAATAAGATTATATCAGAGCTGTGTGCTTTCTGTGCTTCTCTATGGTGCGGAATGCTGGAGAGTTACAGAGAAGGAAATGTCGAAATTGTCCTCTTTTCACACAACATGCCTAAGAAAAATTCACCGAATCTTTTGGCCGAATACCATCACCAACCAAGATCTGCTTACTCGGAGCAAGCAAGAGGACATGCACACCATCATAGCTGGCAGACGCTGGAGCTGGGTTGGCCATGTCCTCAGAAGAGACCCCAATGCCATCACAAGAACAGCTATGCTTTGGACCCATGAAGGAAAACGAAAGAGAGGCCGACCAAAAAAAAACCTGGCAGAGGACTGTGGAGGCTGAGATGCAAAGAATGAACCAGAGTTTGGGGCACTATACGAAGGATGGCCGCCGACCGAGCAAAGTGGAATCAATTTGTTGTTGCCCTACAAGACGCCACCAGGCGTAATGGCCACTGACTGCTTTGATGGTCGGCGGCTAAGGATCAAAGAAGAAAAATTGATATTGCGTTTATGGGGTCTGCTCTCATCTTTATTTTGACTGTCTATACAAAGTTGCTTCACTTCAGTCTTCCCCTTCCAAGTCCATTTATATAAAAAAATAGGAAAAACGTGGGCGTTATTTTAATTGGTATTCAATAAAGCTTTCACTGTGCGATGTTTATCTTTTCCGTATTTTCATGAAAAGCTGGTAGGAATTTTTCGTTGTTCGTTGCATGACACTTCCTAAGACAATTAGTAATATTAGAACTGGGGCGCCAAATGCTTAGCTTTACCCGGGGTGCCAGCAAACCTAGAATTGGCCTTGCATGATGCAAGTCGAAGCTGTGCATAAGAAAACAATTAATAACAACTGCTAAAAAGACAATCTGCACATGAAAGTACCATTACGTAACCAGTAAGAGATGAAAAAAAATCCAGAAGCCTTACAACTTACATAGATTCAGATTCGCAGTTCTTTTTAACATATTGAAAATAAAAACCACGGTGATATCACGAGGGGAAAGAAATCAGATTAAGCTGGGAGAACAGGTCGTGGAGGAGGTCGTCCACTTTAAATACCTTGGAGCTGTCATAGACCGGAAGGGAGGCATCAAAGAAGAGTTGGCTACCCGAAGAGCAGAAGCTGGGAGACTTTTTCAAGCCATAAATCGAGGATTCCTCAGCAAAAGAGAAGCAGGTAAGAAGACGAAGTTGGTTGTATAGTGCTCCACCTATGTCCCAGTCTTGACGTATGGATGTGAGTCATGGGCAATGACTACAACCCATAAAATCCAGGTCCAAACCTCAGAAATGAGATATCTGAGGAAGGTGGTTGAAGTAACAAGAAGAGACATGGTCCGCAACCAGACGATACGTCAAGGCCTAAAAACTAAACCCCTGCAGACCCAAGTAGAACAGTCCCAATTGAGATGGTTTGGCCATGTCTGCAGAATGGGAGAAGATCGGCTACCATGGTAAGCATGGGAAACTAAGAGCCAGGGATCTAGACCTGGACGACCCAAAGTCCGCTGAGAGGACAACATTAGCCAATCTTTGAAGGGCCGAAGACCAGAATGGAACCAAGCCAGGAGGAAGACAGCCGATAGAATAGTATGGTCCTCTCTCTCTTACAAACCTCTACACCTCACAGTAGAAGAGGAACGACTAAGTAAGTATGTAAATTCTATTTAACACTACCACCTCGTCATTAAGACACTAGTCGCTCATGCTCTCGTGGTCTTAGACACTTCCTAACCGGAATATTGTGGAGCAGAGATGAACGTTTTTCAGCCCGGATGACAGGAAAAGAGAACTAGCCAGTTTGTTGCCAAATAAATAAAGTAAAATCTTCCTTGTCATTACCTGTCATGTTGGTTAGGCCTGTTTGGTCTAGAGTCCGCTTCTCATGGCACAGGAGGCATTGGGCATTCTCTGATTTTTTAGCTTTTTCAAAATGTGTGCGGTCGATTGCTGAAGATTATCCAAAACAATAATAATCATATAATTATAATTGGCCCGGGTGTGGTGCCCGGGAAGTCTATAATTTCTAAGGACTCACAGAGAGAAGAACTCTACTGCTACCTCAGGCATGTCGTAAGAGGCGACTAATATGAGGTTGGATACAGAAATAAACAGGATGAGGAAGACTTAGAAAAACCTTGAGATGATGGAACAGGACAGAAGGATTTGTCATGTGTTTGTTAATGTCAATGTTGATGTGTTTGTTAATGTCAATGTTGATGTGTTTGTTAATGTCAATGTTGATGAGTTTGTTAATGTCAATGTTGATGTGTTTGTTAATGTCAATGTTGATGTGTTTGTTAATGTCAATGTTGATGTGTTTGTTAATGTCAATGTTGATGAGTTTGTTAATGTCAATGTTGATGTGTTTGTTAATGTCAATGTTGATGTGTTTGTTAATGTCAATGTTGATGTGTTTGTTAATGTCAATGTTGATGAGTTTGTTAATGTCAATGTTGATGTGTTTGTTAATGTCAATGTTGATGTGTTTGTTAATGTCAATGTTGATGTGTTTGTTAATGTCAATGTTGATGTGTTAGTTAATGTCAATGTTGATGTGTTTGTTAATGTCAATGTTGATGTGTTTGTTAATGTCAATGTTGATGTGTGTGTCAATGTTGATGTGTTAGTTAATGTCAATGTTGATGTGTTAGTTAATGTCAATGTTGATGTGTTAGTTAATGTCAATGTTGATGTGTTTGTTAATGTCAAAGTTGATGTGTTTGTTAATGTCAATGTTGATGTGTTTGTTAATGTCAATGTTGATGTGTTTGTTAATGTCAATGTTGATGTGTTTGTTAATGTCAATGTTGATGAGTTTGTTAATGTCAATGTTGATGTGCTTGTTAATGTCAATGTTGATGTGTTGGTTAATGTCAATGTTGATGTGTTTTGTTAATGTCAATGTTGATGTGTTTGTTAATGTCAATGTCGATGTGTTTGTTAATGTCAATGTTGATGAGTTTGTTAATGTCAATGTTGATGTGTTTGTTAATGTCAATGTTGATGTGTTTGTTAATGTCAATGTTGATGTGTTTGTTAATGTCAATGTTGATGAGTTTGTTAATGTCAATGTTGATGTGTTTGTTAATGTCAATGTTGATGTGTTTGTTAATGTCAATGTTGATGTGTTTGTTAATGTCAATGTTGATGTGTTTGTTAATGTCAATGTCAATGTGTTTGTTAATGTCAATGTTGATGTGTTTGTCAATGTTGATGTGTTTAATGTCAATGTTGATGTGTTTGTTCATGTCAATGTTGATGTGTTTGTTGAGCTGAAAGATCCTATATACAAAATCCCAGCTTTTTCTGTCAATGCGTAATGCTAAAAGGATGCAACTTTGGTTAAAAGTTAGTCGGGCTTTTACACTAGTGGTGAAATAATGAATGATAAAACAATTAATTTACTCATTCTGAAAACTGGTGATTATTTCCAGAATAATGAGACAAGTTTGCTTTGTGTTGTTTTTGTTTTCATCTTTCTGTACCGCTGATTTATTCATGTTTTTGACGTGTTTTCATTGTCTTTTTCTTTTGACCTGTCTTTACTTCTTGTCTATGTCACCTGTTTGTCTCTGTGGCTGACAAAGGGTGAACCCCGAACGTCCATTGTTTCTAGAATACAGTCCAATTATAAAAATTAATTTGTACCATTTTTATATTACTTAAGTATTACTTCACTTACAAGTTTTACCAATGTTCCCTTCCTCAGAATTTGCCGGCTCCAGGCGGACCTGACGTGTACATATTCTGCGATGAGTCAAGACCAAATTACATTAACATCGGCGAATTGAACCCTCCATTTGTCATCCGTAGTCCAAGCTTTGGTGAAAGCTCGTACCCTGGCAACATCAACTGCAATTTTACTCTTATTGCTGTTATAGAGCCTGAAGTGCTGTCATTTGATTTCAGGTAATAAAACAAATACTTTCGTTAACTTTTTCTATGTTGTATTATTCTAATGCCAATTCAATCAATCAATCAATACCCTTCAGCTCCCCAAAGAGCAAAAGTCTTCAACAAACACATGCCAAGTCCTCCCGTCACGTGCCATCAGCTCAAGTTCTTTCCACATCTTAATCTTCATTTTTACCTCTGTCTCCAGTTCTCTTCTCCATGTGTTTGTTTGTCTACATCTGCCTCTCTTTCCCTTGGGTTTCCAGAACAAGGACTGCCTTGTAATGCTATCAGCAGGTTTCCTCAATGCATGTCCTATCCATCGCCATCGTCTTCTTCTTATCTTTTTTCCACTAGCACTTGTCTGGTTCCAATAGAAGAACAGATCTGCATAGAACTGAAGGATTAAAAATAGTATGACCAATGTAGAACTGAAGTGCTGATTAGTACGCACGTTTAATCATTTGCACATGCCCCATGTCTGTAATTCACAATGACATTAACAAAAAGTGCTGCATATAGGAAACAGTTCAATTTCTTCTTTAGTCAATTTACAACGATTTGTGTATGTATTATGAGATATTTTCTCATAAATATATTTATACTGCTTGCTTTATAAACATCGGCTGCTGAAAGAAAAAAAAAGGCTTCGATTTAGTTGCCAGGTAAAAAAGACATCCTAGGACAGAAAGAGTTAAATATGGTGTAAGTAAATAAATTAAGGGGCTGCTGTAAAACTGGTAAGGAATATAAGTATTTAAATAAACAACACGGTATTTAATCAGTTTTACCAATAACGGTTCACAAGAAACAAGGGACGTTTCGGGTTTTACCCTTCGTCAGCCACAAACAGGTGACAAAGACAAAAATTACATATAGGTACTACAAAACTATACGATGATGAGAAATATACAACAAATGGGCGATACAAGCAGATGGAAAAAGTAAACAACAACAGTGATGAGAGAAAAAAAGAACAATAATAATACAAGAAAACTGTAAAATCTAAAAGAAATACTGAAACAAGAACGTAAATAATCAACGAAACGAAAAAAAGAATAAACAAAACTGTGGAACTAGTAAAAGTTAGCTTAGCTCGATCCAAAGAATCTGTGGAAGAAAGTGGTAGTCTCTTGTCACAGAAATCACAAGGAAGTGACGTACGATAGCGACAAAACAAGAGATATAAAAAGATACGAAACGAACAAAAACATAAGAAGATGGATCTAAAAGACAACGAAGAAAGAATGAAAAAGAGAAAAGCTACCAGAATTATTCAAAATGATGTTGTATATTCAAACCATCGGGAGCTAAAACGCCCATTTTAAAAATAAGGCGATTCTCCAACGAAAAGCGAGTCTTGTCATTACCGGCACATGAACGGAGGGCAGTGACATGTATATCGGAATTACCTGAATGGTCAGGCCTATTGAAATGAAGGGCCACAGGTAAATGTTTGTCATGATAGATGTCATTCAAGTGCTCACGAAACCTGTCTGCCAAACGCCTACCAGTTTCACCAATATAGGTCATGCCACACCTCTTGCAGATGATAGCATAAATCAGGTTTCTGGATTCACACTACTAAACCTTCTGTCCAATCTGACAGACTCAAACTGGTTCTAACTTTCCATCCTCACTGTCTGGCGGTAAAGAGAATTCTGTTTCGACATCTGCCTACTCTCAACTCTGATCCTGATACCAAAGAGTTGTTTTGTGATTCACCTTTGGTAGCTTATCGTAGGGATAGGAATTTTAGGGATATTCTTGTACACAGTCGCTTGCGACATTCTAGCCCATCTTAATTTGGTACTAAACCGTGCCAACGCCGGATATGCAAGACCTGTCCGTTTGTATTCCAAACTCAGACAGTCACTTTTCCGAAAGGAAAATTTATCATTAGAGAGTCTTTTACGTGCGAATCCAGAAACCTGATTTATGCTATCATCTGCAAGAGGTGTGGCATGACCTATATTGGTGAAACTGGTAGGCATATTTGGCAGACAGGTTTCGTGAGCACTTGAATGACATCTATCATGACAAACATTTACCGGTGGCCCTTCATTTCAATAGGCCTGACCATTCAGGTAATTCCGATATACATGTCACTGCCCTCCGTTCATGTGCCGGTAATGACAAGACTCGCTTTTCGTTGGAGAATCGCCTTATTTTTAAAATGGGCATTTTAGCTCCCTATGGTTTGAATATACAACATCATTTTGCATAAATTCTGGTAGCTTTTCTCTTTTTCATTCTTTATTCGTTGTCTTTTATATCTTTCTTCTTATGTTTTTGTTTTGGTTCATTTCGTATCTTTTTATATCTCTTGTTTTGTTGCTATCGTATGTCACTTCCTTGTGATTTCTGTGACAAGAGACTACCGCTTTCTTCCACAGATTCTTTGGATCGAGCTAAGCTAACTTTTACTAGTTCCACAGTTTTGTTAATTCTCTTTTTTTCGTTTCGTTTATTATTTACTTTCTTGTTTTAGTATTTCTTTTAGATTTTATGGTTTTCTTGTATTATTATTGTTCTTTTTTTTCTCTCATCACTGTTGTTGTTTACTTTTTCCATCTGCTTGTATCACCCATTTGTTGTATATTTCTCATCATCGTATAGTTTTGTAGTACCTATATGTAATTTTTGTCTTTGTCACCTGTTTGTGGCTGACGAAGGGTAAAACACGAAACGTCCCTTGTTTCTTGTAAACTGTTATTGGTAAAACTGATTAAATACCGTGTTATTTATTTGAATACTTATAAGAGTTAAATATGCCAGTCTTTGCTTCATCATCATTATAATAATTATCCTTCAGTCTCCTAAGGAGTATAGACTTTCAACAAATATCTGCCACGCCTTACTGGTTGGAGCCTGAAAGAGGCTAGCGCGTTACTCGACAACTGGCACTCAAGCAACGAGTAGACGGCGAAAACAGAAGACAAGGTCCGCCATGTTGTCCGGTGTTGCCAGATTAGCTATCCATTTTTACATTACAGCTAGCCTCCACCTAACATCAATTCTTTGTCGAGCTTTGTCAAAATTGTTATTGTTGAACAGAATCGACATCTTAGCGCTCCAGGCAAACCTATAGGTGTTCAGTCTTCCACAGTATATGTCGATGAGTGTGAATGCTAACTGTTCCTGTAGCGCACTGGTTATAAACACGATGGCTGCATCATCTCATACGTCCATCTCTGCTAGCCTGACGTTTTATGCCAAATGCCAACAGTCTTAACCTTGATGATTCAACTATTTTAGTGTCATTCTATACCAGGCGATCATTAATTGTTCTCAGTATCTCTCCCTTATCCATATCCAGTGTCCCGGCTGCGAGTGCCCTTATTGCTAGTCAGTCAGCTCTCTCATTTCCGTGTACACCTGCATGACCAGGACAGTAGATCAACACCAGCTCCTGCAGATTCGAAGCTTCAATGACCATTTTCCATTCATGTCATAGCCAACCATTTGAAACTTTCGAAGCAAGGACTGAGAGTCTGACACAATGACTGTCTTTGTTAATGAAGTTTCAGTTAGCTGCAGTAGCGGCCCCTACCTCCATTCTCATGCTGGAAGTTGTTATCTTGTATTTTCGCAATGTTCGGCGATCATTCTGCCCTTTACCCTAGCAGAGAAGCCCCAATATGATTCTCACCACGGATCACAGACCCAACTGTATACACAATGGCATCATTATCTTCAGCATGATCATGTATTAGCTGATTAATTTCCAGTCCTGGTTTCCCATTGCCACGAGCTCTACACTTTCTGCCAAGGCCGATGATGACTTGCTGGTAGTTAATCCAGTTCTCATCTGACTTACTCCATTCTTCCAGTTTGAATCTATTTTCAACTGTGATCACCTGCTTGATCATTGTGCTACTATCTTTTCTAGTAATTTGCCGTAGACATTCTGTATTGTTATAATTCTAAGGCTGTTGAGAAATGTGGGGGTCTTTACCAGGTTTAAGAAGTGGCCGTAGGTAACAATGTAGCCAGTCTTCCGGCATGTGACGGTATTGCCTTTCCTGCCTGTGCCATCCATGACATCCCCCTCTTTATTCTTGCTCCCCTAATGTCAGCTATGTTTCCATGCAGGTGGTGCCGTTTGTCTTTGGTTACTCACATATAGGCTTTTGCTTGGGCCATCGCATATCAGGACCTAATCGACAGCTATCCAAGCTTCATTGTCACAATGGGGGTATCTAGTGTACAGCCCAAGACAATACGCATACCTTCATTTAGTTCGCGTTCTAGTCGTTCACACTGTGTTACAGACAGCGTGAGTATTCACAGCCCATATTCAGTGACCGATATGACTAGCTGTTGATAAAGAAGAAATAGTAATCTCTGCTCCAAGTGCGCTGCGGTCATTATTTTCAAGGCTGCCAGACCTTTCCTGCATTTCTGTATGATGTGATCAATATGGTACTTATACGAAAGCCCATGATTGAATGTAACCCCAAGGTATTTCACCTTTTCTTGCATTTCAATTGTCTGTCCATTGAGAGTTGTTTCTGGAAGGTCTGTTTTCACTATGTAATAGTTTAAGGAGCACCACATCACGCAGGCCTTGTTGAGGTTGACTTCTGAGCCAGTTTCCTCGCACCATTTAAACTCTCCCTGTGGTATCCTACGTATACTATTACCCTTTTCCTGTCGGTCAGAACCAGTTCTGTAAATGAGTATGTCATCAGCAAAAGTCAGTGTTCGTCCCAACCCAGTTGGTTGAATGATGGCTACTTTTGCTCTATATATATTAAACAGCACCGATGATTGTGGAAAACTCTGGAGTAGTCCAGGGCAAATACGCATTGGGTCTGATGTCCATGTTCCCAAGCGAAAAGCCACTGATCTCTCAGTTAAGGAAGCTGCTATCCATCTTGCCATTACACAGTTCATTAATGTTTCAAAGTTCACACTCTTATAAACATGATACATCCTCTAGCTCAATTGCTACAGCAACCGTTATTGGTTTACCTTGGAACCCCTCGTACAAATCATATGCAAAAGTCCCAGCGTTACCCCATGTTACTTTCATGGGCTTCAGAGATTATCAGGTAGGATCTGTGCATTTTCGAAGTGATTCATTATTTTCCGTGCTACTATATTTTCTAGTAATTTGCCATAGACATTCTGTATTGTGATAATTCTATAGCTGTTGAGAAGTGTGGGGGGTCTTTACCAGGTTTAAGAAGTGGCCGTAGGTAACAATGTAGCCAGTCTTCCGGCATGTGACGGTATTGCCTCCCCTGCTTGGCAGTAGTGGTCCAACAGTGGCCAAAACTGAAGAGTATCTAATATGGGCTTCTAAGGTATCTACCTTCGCACAAGATTACTCTTGGCAGAGATGTAGATAGAAGAGTGATGACACGTCTATTACAAAGGGAGTGTTCACAAGATATTCAGAATAAGCGAGAACAATACTGCTTTGGCTGAGTGTCGTATATTTTTGATAGGGAAATTAAGATCAATTTTGGTCCCGCCTGACTAGGACTAGAATAGGTGATAGCTCAGTGGGAGATAAGGTAAAGAAATAGAATTTCACACGTGAAATGGTGAAAGGCAAAATCTTTCCCTGGAATTGAGAGATAATCACTCCAGCCTATCGATCACGACTGAGATTTTTAGATCAGACAGTTTCCCTATTAATATATATATATATATATTTTTTACGCTATGGTCTAAAAATTCCCTCTACAGTAAAGAACAGAGTTTATACGTTAATCTATTCTGAAAGGGACAGCATTAGCAAAACTTGCATAAAAAAGGATACAAAGTTAGTACATTTGTTATACTATAAAAGAATTATTCATCCCTGCTTTCTCTCGCTCTGGCAAACCTGTGATCACAATCAGTCTCTCTTACCTAATCGGTGCTTTCACGACATCTGGAACAATTGTTAAGGTACACACAGCCCATCCAAGGTTGGGTTTTTTCTGGCGAATCAAGCCCCATTTTCTTCAAAGACTAATTAATCAAAATGTTGGGAAACGCTTGATTCACTACTGTAAGTAGGATGCTGATAAATGTCACTTCAACTTTTTTGTCCAGGTAGTAAAATAATTATGAGATCTAATGTTCACAGTGTACAGTAGCTTGGAATCTTCAATCGTTAAAATCGAGTGTCTGGTAAATAAATCTGTCCAGGATAAATCTCCTTCACAACACAGTGGTCGTTATTCACGTAATGTCAATGTTTGATTTAGTCGCCACCACAGGCGAAATGTATATGAACTTGGGAAAAGAAATCTGGATATTCTATAAGTCCAGTTATCATTTATTCTTAACATTTGTTGGGCTGGTACTCTGTCTCTTTCTGGGTGTAAAACACGAGGCCAGATATCCTGTCACCTTATCTTTTCATACTCCTCATGGACGATGTTATCAAGTCATGTAAGGTGATAACAAGAAAGTAATCAGTGGGGTACTGGAAGATGAGACAGGTCTGTATTTCGGAGCTGGCATTTGCTGATGATGTTGCCCTGATTGCTAAATCAGGGGCACATCTCCAATCCAACGTGCAAGTCTGGAAGGAAGAGCTGGAGAAGAGAGGGATGGTCATAAGCAGCTCTAAAACAAATCCATGGTGATATCACGAGAAGAAAGAAGACATCAGATTAAGCTGGGAGAACAGGTCCTGGAGCAGGTCGACCCCTTTAAATACATCAGAGCTATTATAGACTGAAAAGGAGGCATCAAAGAAGAGTTAGCCACTCGAAAAGCAGCAGCTGGGAGACTTTTTCAGGCCATAAATCGAGGATTCCTCAGCAAGAGAGAAGTTGGTAAGAAAACAATGATGGCTGTATACCGCTCCACCTATGTCTCAGTCTTGACATATGGATATGAGTCATGGGCAATGACTACAACCCACAAAAGCCAGATCCAAACCTCAGAAATGAGGTATCTGAGGAAGGTGGTTGAAGTAACAAGAAGAGATATGGTACGCAACCAGACGATACGTCAAGGCCTTAAATCCCACCCCCTGCAGATCCAAGTAGAACAGTCTCAACTAAGATGGTTTGGCCATGTCTGCAGAATGGGAGAAGGTCGGCTACCATGGCAGGCATGGGAGACAAAGAGCCAGGGATCCAGACCTCCTGGATGACCCAGAGTCCGCTGGGAGGACAGCATTGGACGGTCTTTGAAGGACCGGGGACAAGAATGGAACCAGGCTGGGAGGAAGACAGCCAATATGATAGTCTGGTGCTCTCTCTTCCAAACCTCTACACCTCATGGTAGAAGGGGAACGACTAAGTAAGTAAGTATGTTCTTTTCGTAAAGTTATTCTCAGTTTCATATGGAAGCCGCTGGTAAGGTTTAGGGTTTGACCCAGTACTGTATAGGGAGAAAAAAACACACATACTTAACATAATATAGTATTATTCACAATCCTACTCTTACCCCGCATAACATAGAATATATCTATCCACTTCGGTTATTTAACTTAAATTAGAAACTATAAACCTAGAGCTAGTCTCAACGTTTAAAACTTCCGTGAAATAAATTCTAGTCATTTAAAAAAATCAATCATCATGAATTAGAAATAAATACATATTTCGTCAATACTCATGATGAATCAGTGCATTTATTTAGTTGGTTAAAATATTCTCTGACTGGTTACTAGCAGTTAATAAAATTTATATTATAGCTGGATGAGTTTAGCTAGAAATTATTATTTATTCAGCTATCCACTGTAACACAGTAAAATTTAGAGAATTATCAATGACGGACCTATCTAGTAAGTCACTCTGCACAAATCTTAGAGAAATAAATATGACGATTAAACTAGTGAAATCCCCCAAACTACTAGTGTAAAAATTACCACAAGTGCAGAAGTAAACAATCTCCAATCGACAAACTAAGTGATACTACTATTATAAGAGATCTTTAGAAATCGAAAGCTAGATGTTCTCTGAAATTCTGGCGGTACTAGATAAATTTTGTTTGATTTATGGGGTGTATATGGGCTGGACGAGATCAAACAAGCCGTTAAAAGATTAAAAAATTTTAAAGCTGCTGGAGTTGACGAAATTTCAGGGGAAATGATTAAAGCAGTTAATGACAACAACCTCTTGAGAATTTTAGATATTATAAATGAAGTATGGAGAGAAGAACAACCACCACAACAATGGAAAGACAGTATTATTGTAAAGTTACTGAAGAAAGGTGATCTATCAGACTGTAATAACTGGCGTGGTATATCTCTATTATCAGTACCTGGAAAATTATTATGTTGCATGATGTTAGAAAGACTTAAATTGCATGCTGACGAAAAGATCAGAGAAGAACAAGCGGGTTTCAGGCCGAAACGATCATGTATTGATCAAATATTCACACTAAGAACAATTATAGAAGAATCAGTGGAAAGGCAATCGCCACTTATTATCACCTTCGTCGATTTTCAAAAAGCCTTTGATAGTCTACACCGCCCATCATTGTGGAAGATACTTACAATCTATGGTTTTCCAACAAAATATGTGAATATAATCAAAGCGCTATATGACAATGCAAGATGTTGTGTTAGAACAAATAAAGGGAATACATAATTGTTTACAGTAGAAACAGGGGTGAAACAAGGCTGTATTATGTCACCACTACTTTTTGGAATAGCTATTGATTGGGTTATGATAAACTATACCCACAATGAACAATTAGGTATAAAATGGACAAATGGAAAATTCCTGGGGGACCTGGATTTCGCAGATGATGTAGCATTCTTAAGTTCAACACCAAGACAATCCCAAGAAGCAATAAATAATTTGTGTCATCTCTCGGTTAAAATAGGTCTCCAAATAAATGCCTCTAAAACTAAAGCTATGAACTTTTCTAACGAGACCTTTGATATCATCTTGAACGGGGAAAAACTACAGAAAGTTGAAAGTTTCAATTATTTAGGCAGTAAAATGACTCAGGATGGTGACACAACAAAAGAAATTCATACTAGAATTGCTTTGGCGGCTAGCGCCTTCAATAGATTATCTAACATTTGGAAATTACGATCATTGAATATACATACCAAGCTTCGTCTGTTTAATTCAAATGTTATCTCAGTGTTAACATACGGCTGTGAGAGTTGGAAAATAACAAAATCATTGGAGAACAAGCTGAATACATTCGAGAACAAATGTCTTAGAAAACTCATGAACATCAGTTGGAAAGAATTCAAGACTAATCGACAAATAAGAGAAGACTCTAGGCAGAAATATGTCTCTGACTATATAAGGAAAAGACGATGGTCATATATCGGTCATGTCCTACGAATGCAAAACAACAGAATACCACTACAGGCGCTCACTTGGGTTCCTGAGGGTAAGAGGAAAAAAGGAAGACCAAAAGAAACACTCAGAAGAACAATAATAACTTAATAAGAGAAGGAAGAACGTTGGGCCTAAATAATGTGCAAGAGCTAAGAGGAGTGGCGTCACAACGAACAACCTGGAGAGCACTGGTTTCTGCCTTATGCGCCGTGTTTGGTGCTTAAAGAATTTATTATTATTATTATATGGGGTGTCTTGTTTGTTTCCAATTTGTGAATGTTGCCGAACAACGGAAAAACAACAAACAAAAAATTACAAACTTTCATAAACTTGTGCTTGCGTAGAATAGAATAAATGAGGTGGTAAGACAAGGTGTAGAATTTCTGACAAAAACCTGACAAGTAGGCCCTACTAGATGAACCAGAACTGAATATTTTCAAAGACAGTTTTTCCAGAACTGGTATGGTACTAGTGACGACCATATGTTCTTTCTCTGTTCCTCATATGTTTGGCGTCTTCGAAGCAGATGTTCAACAGCCATTTTATCAGAGCCACAGTTACGCTAATCGCCAGTTTATGTCTTTGGCTTGATGAATAGATGAAAGTAGAAGATGATAAAGACTACAGAACAAGAAATATAAACAGAAAATGTGCAAATTGTCTAGGAAACCACAGTGCACGTTTCCTTGGATGTCCACATTACCAACAAACAAAACTAGCTCTAATAAAATCAGTCAATACTAACACACCATTTAAAGTGGCACTACAATAACATCAATCATCAGTCGCTACATCTAAAACTCCGGCATCAAGAGAAATCACAATCAGAACCAGAAATGCTGAAATAACCCAAAAGAAAAATAAAATCCAAAAAATACTGACAAAAGATAGCAATCTACCAGAAGAAAGTGAAATAATCAAATCATCGATAACAGAAGATACAGTGAGAAAGGCAGAAGAAATCTTAAAAACCATGAGAAACATACAGCATGAAGTAGCTAAAGATGTGGCTAAATTAGCAGAACTCAAAGAAGAGAATGAAGATTTACTGAAAAGGATTGAGTCAGAAAGACAACTCATAATGAGTGAGCAAAAGCAAACAGATAAAAAACAACTAGAAGAAATGTGGAACGAAAAAATGACAGATTGTCAAAAACTTATTCATTCTGTATCAAACATTGTGAAAGCCTTTATGAATCTTCAAAGTGAACTACAAACTCACTTTAACAGAGAAACCAAAAATCTAGGAGACTTTGTTGTTAACAAATAAATAAATATATTATACACTTCTCAGAGTAAAAGAGTACAACACTATTTATAACAAACTTAACAATTAAATAATGGACGTACAGAACATTAGAATAATACAGTGGAATTGCAGAAGTGCCAAAAAAAAAAATGTACCAGCATTAATAGGCATTTATAAACAATCTAAAGTAATATTTGCCATTCAAGAGACTAATCTTAATCCGAGACAACATTTTACTATCCCTGAATATAAAGTCTTTCGAAATGATAGGACAGAAACTCAAAAAGGAGGAGGTGTGGCATTTCTAGTTAATAAAACATATGTAATAACTGACTGGGAATCATTTAGAACAGAAAATTTTGAAGGAATAACTGTAACAGTGTCTACTGAGTTAGAAGAAATTAAAATAATTAACCTTTACTGTTCAAGTGGAAACATAAACGAAAGAGATATCTCAGACGTGAATAAAAGAATAAACAACAGAACTATCATAGTGGGAGATTTCAATGCTCATCATACAGCTTGGGAGGCAATGTAATAGACAAATCAGGAAAACTACTGTTGGACTTCATTGAAAACAATGAACTAATAATACTGAATGATGGATCAGTAACAAGAATTAACCCTTGTGCAAATCAGCATGACACAGCTATTGATATAAGCATTGTAACACCAAATCTTGCTAATGCAAAAGGGGAAGTTATTGGGGATACAAATTCAGATCATTTACCCATTGAAATAACACTAAAAGATAATTACAAACCTAACAAGCTAGTAGAAAAACCGAAATTTTACTATAATAAAGCTAATTGGGTAGCTTTTCTGGTAGAAATGGAAGAAATAAAAAAGAATAATATAGAAAATGAAAATATAGATGTATTTGTAGATAATCTCACAAAAGAAATATTACTAAAAGCTGTTAAACATATACCAAATGCATATATTCCAGAACACATAATTCCACACCTCATTAAGGAAGCAAAGAAGAATGAACATTGGAACAAAAACCCAGTACCATGGTGGACAGTTAGATGTACAGACATTCAAAAACAAAGAAAACAAGCTCTACAAGAATATAGAAAGCGTAGATCTGAAGATAATTTAGATATTTATAAGAACATAAGAAATGAATCAAACAGAATAATACTTAAGGTAAAAGAAAATCATTGGATAAATTTCTGCCAAACACTGAACCCTGCAACTAACTCTACAACAGATGTGTGGAATAAGTTAAAAGCCATTAAAGGCAGAACTAAACATATGATAATACCTAATATAAAAAGACCTGAAAGGACAGAGACTGACTGGCTGAAAGCAGAGGTGCTGGCCAGGTATTACCATAGAGTTAGTTCTATGGAAAATCTAGGACAGGCTGAAGTCAACAGAAGAGCAACACTTCTTAAAAAACTCAGTAAAGAAGTACCTTATAATACTGAAAATTTATCATATTTAAATGCAGATATTACAATGAACGAAGTTGAAAATATAATAAAGGACAAAACAAATACATCAGCAGGGCATGACATCTTGAGCTATGAAATCTTGAAACACATACCAAAAAGTACCATAGAAATTATAACATCCCTTTTTAACAAAATTTGGAATACAGGAAAAATTCCCAAAACATGGAAAACAGCAGTAATTATTCCAATACTAAAACCAGAAAAAGATGCTCATGATGCCAGTTCATACAGACCAATTTCTTTAACTTCCCATCTAGGTAAAATATTAGAAACCATAGTAAATAAAAGATTAAAGTTTTATTTGGAAAAGAATAATTTATATAATCAAACTCAGTCAGGATTTAGGAAGAACAGATGCACTATGCGTAAGAGATGACAAGAACACACAGAGTTTGACTCATTTAACATCGGCGGGTACCAGATCCCGGAAATCAGATATGCTGACGACACAGTCCTCCTATCGACCAACCCAAAAGGACTTGAACAATTACTTCTGTCCACCAAAAAACACAGCGAGGCCCAGAATCTATACCTAAACACCAAGAAGACCAAAGTATTGACAACAGACAAAGTAAAGACCAAACCAGAAATTGAAATTGATAACGAAGAACTGGAAAGTGTCAATGAATTCGAATACTTAGGATCAATCATTAACAGCTCTGGCGACTGTGCAGTAGAAATTAAAAGAAGACTTGCAATTGCTTCACATAAGCTAATACAGATGAAAAACCTATGGCAAGGCAAAAGCAAAGAAACAAAGTTACAACTGATCAGAGCATGTATATTCCCAGTAGCAACATACGGCTGCGAGACTTGGACACTCAATAAAACAGTTGCAAAAAAGATTACATCATTCGAAATGAAATGCTACAGAAGGATGTTGAGAATACCCTGGACAGAAAAAAAGACCAACAGAGAAGTACTGCACTCACTAAACGTACAGGAACATTGGCTCCTAAATACCATCGCAATAAGGAAGCTGAAATTTTTCGGTCATATAAAAAGACATAATAGTCTGGAAAAAACAGTGATGGAAGGCATGGTCCCTGGAAAAAGGGGAAGGGGTCGACCTAGACGACGGTGGACCCAGGACATCACAGAGAGTCTGAACTTGTCTTTGGCTGATGCAGGTCGACTTGCCCAGAATCGTGATGCGTTCAGAGCAGCTGTAATGGAGACAACGTTCTGGAAAGAATATGTCACATGATGAGATGCACTATGGATCAGATAATTAAATTGGAACATGAAGTAAAATCAGGATTTCAAAAGGAAGAAAAAACTGGTAGTATTTTTAGATATAGCTAGGGCTTATGATGAATGCTGGAGAGAGGGTGCTCTCTTTAAAATGAAGAAGATAGGAGTAACTGGTAAAATATATAATTATTTAGAGAATTTTCAGTAAGATAGATATTTCACTGTTCAGGTAAACAATGATAGATCAGAACTGTATGAACAACAAAATGGAATACCCCAAGGATCAGTAATGTCTTCTTCAATTTTTAAAATAATGGTAAATAATTTAGGTGAGGAATTTAATGATATAACAAATAAATTGTCACAGTTTGCAGATGATGTTGCTATATGGAGGACTGGGGGACATCTGCCAAAATTATATTAGGATCTACAGAAGCAAATAAATAAAGTATGTAAATGGATGACAAAATGGGGTTTTCAGCTGAATACAAATAAAACAGTGGGAATGATCTTCAGTAAAGGTAGGGTTGTAAAAAATAAAATTATAGACATAAATATCCAAGGACAAAACAAATATACAGTGCAAACCACTCGATATCTAGGAATGATATTGGACCAACAGCTGAACTGGAATAAACACATAGATAAACTAGTGGAGTCTTGCAGAGGATTGACTAACTTATTAAGATATTTGAAAGGTAATGGATGGGGTGCAAGCACTAAGACAATGCTCACTTTTTATAAATCTTTTATTAGAGGAAAAATAGATTATGGACGTATAATATATGACTCTGCTGCACACAGTAACAAGATTAAATTAGACAGAATTCAGCATCAGGCTTTATTTACAATAGCAGGTGCAATCAGATTAACATCAATGGGAGCGATAGACGTAGCTTTAGGAATTATACCCTTAGAATTACGGAGAAAGGAGTTAAGACTAAATTACATGAACAGAGTTATGTTAGATAAGTCTCACCCAGCACATACAGCTTTTACCAGATGCCAACTAACAACTCAGGCTACATGTTTCAGAAGGCACACAGTAAAAGCGTGTTCAGTTTACAACCATCTTTTATTTACAGGATGCTCGTACATGTGTGGTTTCGTATTATAATGTATTATATTACATCGTGTAGTTTCGTATTATAATGTATTATATTACATCCCCCCCCTTCTTTGAAAAAAAAATGTGTATGTGTAATGTTCAGTGTGAGCATATATGTCACTGTCTGTATCGGCTGGCCAGAACGAGTGGTGTAAAGGACTGGTGGTTCTGCGGAAGTCCCTGGTTTAGCTTGAGTTGGTTGTGATTTCGGCCTTGGCGCTTGTTGGTTTTGTGGGGCACCAAGGTCTGGAGTTACTGCATTGTCTGTTGAGAGCATGGGAATTCTCTGCTCTGTTGTATTCTGTGGGATTTCTCTTATGTCCACTCTGTTTCGCCTCAGGAGGTTGTTGCTGCTATCTGGTCTTAAGGTATAGCTCCTGGGTTCAAGGTTTCTTGAAATGATTGTTGCTTTTGACCATGTGTCATTGTTGTGGTTGTAGGTAGTCACATGCTGACCAGGACATAATAGTGGTAGGTCTTTAGCACATTTGTCATAGTTGGATTTCTGAACTTGCTGACGATGCTGAAGTTGATCATATGTGCTGTCTCTATGTTGTGGACGGAAGTGGACCTTAGATGGTAGAAGGTCTTTAATTCTTCTGTCAAACATAAGTTCTGCTGGACTGTCGATCTTAATGTCTACCGGTGTTGTTCTCCATCTCAAGAGTGCTAGGTGTATATCCTCTGTTCTTGTTTTCTTCATGATTGACTTGATAGTGTGTGTCTGTCTCTCAATGAAGCCATTAGATTTAGGGTATCTAGGTGATGATGTTGTGTGTTTGATCTTCCAGTCCTTAGTAAAATTTCTGTATGCTTGACCTGAGAAGTTTGGACCGTTGTCAGATCTAATTTCATCTGGGATGCCAAATATGCTGCAATACTTCTTTGTAATGTCTGCAATAACAACTGATGGTGAGGGTTGTGGAAGTTTCTCAATGATGGGAAATTTGCTGTAATAATCAGTAATAATAAGATAGTCATTATTGTCGATTGAGAAAATATCAGTTCCTATAATGCTCCAAGGGCTCAGTGGTATGTCTGATGGTATGAGAGGTTCTCTGCACTGCCTATTGGCATGTTCTTGGCAAATTGAACAGTTTTTACATAGTGTTTCTATGTCCTTGTTTATCTGTGGCCAGTAAACATCTTTCTTTGCTCTCAGTTGTGTCTTCACAATACCAAGGTGACTATTATGGAGCTGTTTAAGAATGATATCGCGTTGTGTTTCTGGTATAACAATGCGATCTCCTTTAAGGATCAGACCATCTTCGATGCTTAACTCGTCCCTCATAGAGTAGTATGGACGGATGTGTGTTGGAACTTCCCTGATAGAGCTCGGCCATCCATGGTATATCAGTTCTTTGAGAGAGTTAAGAATAGGATCTCTCATTGTGTCTTCTCTGATGTGTTCAAGCCGATTATCGCTAAACTTGACAAAATCAACTTTGATGTTTGGGGTAAGATCTGCTGTCTTGTTGGGGTTTGGTAGTCTGCTGAGAGCATCTGCAAGACCTATATCCTCTCCTGGGATGTACTGAATATTAAAATCATAACCTTGTGTTTCCAATAACAGAGCTTTTAGTCGTGGTGGTGCTGAAGCTATTGGTTTTTTATGAATCATCTCAAGCGGCTTGTGATCTGAGAGAATTGTAAATGGCCGGTTGAAAAGAAATGTGTGGAAGCGTTTGATTCCAAAACGTACAGCTAGCATTTCTCTTTCAATGTTTGCAAGTTTCTTTTCGCCAGAACTTAATGATTTGCTTGCGTAAGCTACAGGACGAAGTTCTTTGGCATATTGTCCTTCAGGATTTTTGTCTGGTTGCAAAAGTGCTGCTCCTAGGCCTTTCAGACTGGAATCAACCATGAGAAAAGTGGGTGCTTGCATATCATAGTATTTCAAGCATGCATCAGATGATATGAGGGTCTTCAAATGGTTGAATATGTGTTGGTAGTCTTCTGACCATTCATACGGAGTTTCGTTCTGTAGCAGACATCGCAAAGGTTCTGCAGCAGCTGACAAATTTGGTATGAATTGTGCTAGGAAGTTGACAGCACCTAAGAATTGTTGCAGTTCCTTCTTTGTAGCTGGTGTTGGCATGTCATGAATGTCTTCAACCTTTTTAGGGTCTGGTTTTACACCATTCTGGGTGTACAGCAATCCAAAAAATTGTATCTCAGTTGCCTTAATTGTACACTTTTTGCTGTTGAATGTTAGCCCGTGGGCCTGTGCTACATGCATCAAGTTAATCAAGTAACGGTCATGTTCTTGTTCTGACCTGCCGCATACTACAATGTCGTCCGCAATAGCCACTGTGCCAGAACATTGCTCAACAATGTTGTCAATCTTCTGTTGAAAGATGTCTTGTGATACATTCAAACCAAATGGGAGTCTCTTGAAACAATATCTGCCGAATGGTGTTCGAAAAGTTGTAAGGAGTTGACTTTCCTCTGCTATCTCAACACTCCAATATCCGTGTACAACATCTAGTTTAGAAAAATATCTGGCATTGTGGAATCTGTGAGTTATCTCTTCCACTGTATGCATTTTGTGTGGACGCGCTTTAGACTGTTTAAATGTTTTGGGTCAATTCAAACCCGAAGAGAACCATCCTGTTTCAAAACAGTTGTGATACTACTATACCAATCAGAATGCTCTTCAACCTTTCTAATGACGTCATTCTGCACCATCTTTTTTAGTTCTGTGGCAAGTTTCTGTTTAACATGTATAGGATACTTTCTAGGTGGGTCTATCTTTGGTTCAGCGTTGTCTTTTTAAAAAAATCTTGCCTTTCCCGGAAGTTTGCCTATTCTGTCAAACTGTTCTGGGAATCGCTGTTTAAGGTCATCTACTCCAGTGATGTGTAGAGTAAGATTTTCTTTTTTGTCAGCTTTAATGTTGTTAATAGTTACCACACTCAGCTTTTCGCACATTGGTAGACCTAAAATTGCAGGTCCTTCAACATCTACCAAGTAAAATGTTGACGATGTCCATTCAGAGTCTCTGTATGAACATTCAAGTGTTACTGCTCCGAAACAGTCTATACTTGTTCCATTGTAAGCTCTTAGCCTTGTCTTGCCACTCCTACCTTTTACATCCCTTGTGGGAAATCCTTGCTCATCCACCTTGTCAGGCATGATCTGTCTGAATATTCTTAAGGGTAGAGTGTTTCCTTGGGCACCCGTGTCTATCTTGAAACGAATATATCTTTCTTTGTGCATTTTAATCCCTGGTATTCTGAATTGTACCTTGCAGAAAGCCTGCGTTCTCTTTGGTTCATTACTGAAAGTTAGTATCTTCACAATATCAAGAGAGGAAGGATCACTTTCTTCACTGGAGTCAAAGTCCTCAGTCATCATAGAATTTGTTTGTTTTGATGACTCTCTGCTGTGCATTTTGTGTTGAGCATTGTATTGTTTCCTCTTGAAACAAAATTTTGTCCAGTGGCCCCTCTTTCTGCAGTAATGACATGTAGAGTCTTTAGCTGGACAGTGGTTTTGTATGTGGTTTAGGCCACAAAATTTATACATAGCACCTCTGTTTGTGTTGTGTTTTCCTTGTTGCTTAGTACCAGTTGCTTTGTTGTGTTTATAGCTTTTTATTGCATCCACCTTGGCTGTTACTGTACCTTGCTGAATTTGTTTAATGTTTAGTGCTTGTGCCTCGTGTTTCCTGCCTTCATCCAGAAGTTGTTGTAAAGTTAGTGTATCACTCTGGCTCAGTAGCCATTTCTGGAACTCTGGCATTGGTGTGCTAAGAAGGATCTGTTCAATAATTCGCTCTTTTTTTTCTTCTTTGCTAAATTTACATACACTCGTTTTCTCCTTAATGCGAGTGAAGAAATCGTCTAGACTTTCATCAGGTTTCTGTCGCAGGTGGTGAAGCTCTAATCTTGCCGCTCTAAAGTTTAAGATCAGACGTTTTTCAAATTCGTCCAATATGGCTGCGGGGTCTGTTGCCGACTCAACGGGCATGGCGGTAGCAAAACTGTTGTAAATTTTCAAACCTTCATCGTCCAATGCTTCTAGAATATATGGAGTTAAGGCTTGACCTTCCAGACCAGTGGTCTTGGAATATAGATCTATGCGTTGGCGCCATAACAAGAAAGCTTCACTTTTATCATCTCGACCGGCAAATCGCATTTGGGGTGCGCTGCGATAGTGTTTCGCCGCCATGGTTGACCTCAACGAAGAAAATTAGCCGAACAAACTGTTCTAACGTGTTATCGTGTAGCTTCTTGCGTCAGTCCGGTATCGGCCGCTGCCACCATGTAATGTTATGATGGATGTGTATATACGTTACCACGTTCTCTTCACAGGCACACACATGTTTCAGAAGGCACACAGTAAAAGCGTGTTCAGTTTACAGCCATCTTTTATTTACAGGATGCTCGTACATGTGTGGTTTCGTATTATAATGTATTATATTACATCGTGTAGTTTCGTAGTATAATATATTATATTACAAGGCCAAGCCAATGAATACCACTAAATACCCTACAGGATTGAAGTGCATGGAGGAAATTGTCCATCTGGGTACATTAATTACATCAATTAATAACAGTTGTGAATACAAGCCAGTGATTCCACCCTGGGTGATCAAGAAACCAGACACGGGCTACCACCTAGCAGAAATACTTAAGAAAAGAAATAATATAGAAAATAATAAAAACACAGCCAATAAATATATACAACAAATATCAAAAGACAGCATTACTGTGTACACAGATGGATCCAAGGGAGAGGATGGCAAATTGGGGATAGGAATATATATTCCAATATGGAAAATGGCAAAAGAATATAGCATCACGGAAAATACATCAATTTTCACTGCAGAGATGGTGGCAATACTAAAAGCACTAGACATATTCTCTAATAACCCTCCCAAAAAATTAACAGTTTTAACTGACTCTCTTTCATCAATTAAAGCACTTAGAAACTTACAAGAATGTAGTAGACCTGATATAGCAGAGGAGATATTTCTGGCTACTACATACTTATATTCCAGAAGATGTTCAGTCTTAATTGCACGGATACCTTCACATGTTGGCATAGAAGGAAAAGAAAAGGCAGATAAAGAAGCCAAGAAAGGTAGATCTCATAAAAATCTAATAAATGTAGGGATGTGTAAATCAGAGATTAAGAGCTTAATTAAAGATTTAATAACAGATGAATGGAAAGCAGAGTGGGATAAAAATCTGAAAGGAAGACATGCATATAAGATGTTCAAGGCTCCAACAAGAAAATGTCAGATATATAGGGAATTGAAAATTCCCAGTAATAAGAAACTCCTCAGACTACAGCTGGGAAAAAGCTATTTCAGAATAGAAGAACCTTACTGTGCAGGATGTCTTCAAGACAATAATATAGAACATTTCTTGTTAAAATGTAAGAGGTATGACCAAATGAGAATACCAATATTAGATTATTTGAAAGCATCCAACTTACCTATAAATATAGAAGAGGTGTTGAGAATAGACAGACCTAGGGAACTGCATAATATAGTCAAACAATATTTAACACGAACACATGTTAATATATAGTGGCTGGGAATCTGAAGGTCTGATACTGTTCTTACAATGCATGTGACTTTAAACAGATGAAAGTCAATTAAATATCTGTTAAAGTCCGTTAAATAACTAGAACCACCAGGCATTCACACCCCTCCACTTTAGTATTATTCTTGTTCATAGTTTCTTCTTGGTTTTTTGTTTTTTTTTTCTATTTATTTAAAGTATAAGCACAATTGTGATTGTCCCTATTTACATTGATTTGACAAATGTGATGCCACTTTCTCATGTCGGCAGTTGTTCATATTATTTGGAATTGAAAACAATATATATCCTAATTATAACCCATCAGAGGTTGAACGGGATTATTTAATTATTTTTTTTCATTAATTAAAAAAAAAAAAAATCCCAATCTGTTGTGGCACCTGCGTAGTCTGAAGATTACCATGTGTTCTCTTCTGCTGAGCTGGTAATATGCATCATTTCTTTTATTTGAATGGTTCCATCTCAGGTTTATTCGGGTATATTTTGACTAACATATTTGTTAATATTGATCCACATCATTTAACACCATTAAAAATTATGTTGTAATGACAGGTTTAAATGCTGGAGTCATTTTACCACATATTCTTTTCTCTTTTAACTTCTTATTGAGCATCTAGTCACCACTGCAGTTGTTCTCCTTGCAGAAATCCTGCATCAAAGCAATAACGTGCTCTTGAAACAGTGGTGTCTGTAGCAGCTTATTTTATATGACGAAGTTGCCAGTCCCATGCCCAGCCTCATATTAGTCACCTCCCAACAACATGCCTGAGGATGTAGTCGTTGTATTCTTCTTTTGTCTCCTCAGAGACTCCCCCTTCCATCCACCCAGGAAATACACGGGGCAAGATTTCACTTCTGTATGTCAACTATTATGTGTATTGGTCTGTTAATCCATGTGATCATCTGACTGTTGCAGATTATGTGTATTGGTCTGTTAATCCATGTGACCATCTGTCTGTTGCAGATTATGTGTATTGGTCTGTTAATCCATGTGACCATCTATCTGTAGCAGATTATGTGTATTGATCTGTTAATCCATGTGACCATCTAGCTGTTGCAGATTATGTGTATTGGTCTGTTAATCCATGTGACCATCTATCTGTTGCAGATTATGTGTATTGGTCTGTTAATCCATGTGACCATCTATCTGTTGCAGATTATGTGTATTGATCTGTTAATCCACTGGACCATCTATCTGTTGCAGATTATGTGTATTGGTCTGTTAATCCACTTGACCATCTATCTGTTAATCCACTGGACCATCTTTCTGTTGCAGATTATGTGTATTGATCTGTAAATCCACTTGACCATCTATCTGTTGCAGATTATGTGTATTGGTCTGTTAATCAACTTGGGCATCTATCTGTTGCAGATTATGTGAATTGGTCTGTTAATCCACTTGACCATCTATCTGTTGCAGATTATGTGTATTGGTCTGTTAATCCTCTTGACCATCTATCTGTTGCAGATTATGTGTATTGATCTGTTAATCCACCTGACTATCTATCTGTTGCAGATTATGTGTATTGGTCTGTTAATCCCCTTGACCATCTATCTGTTAACCCACTGGACCATCTATCTGTTGCAGATTATGTGTATTGATCTTTTAATCCACTTGACTATCTATCTGTTGCAGATTATGTGAATTGGTCTGTTAATCCACTTGACCATCTATTTGTTCCAGATTATGTGTTTTTTCTTTCTTCTTTGATCCTTACCTGCTGACCATCAAAGCAGTCAGTGGCCATCATGCCTGGTGGCGTCTTGTAGGGCAACAACAAATTGATTCCACTTTGATCGGTCGGTGGCCATCCTTCGTACAGTGCCCCAACTCTGGTTCACCCTTTGCATATCAGCCTCTACAGTCATCCGCCAAGTTGTTTTTGGTCGGCCTCTCTTTCGTTTTCCTTCAGGGGTCCATAACATAGCTGTTCTTGTGATGGCATCGGGGTCTCTTCTGAGGACATGGCCAACCCAGCTCTAGCGTCTGCCAGCTATGATGGTGTGCATGTCCTCTTGCTTGTTCCGAGTAAGCAGATCTTGATTGGTGATGGTATTCGTCCAAAAGATTCGGTGAATTTTTCTTAGGCATGTAGTGTGAAAAGAGGACAATTTCGACATTTCCTTCTCTGTAACTCTCCAGTATTCCGCACCATATAGAAGCACAGAAAGCACACAGCTCTGATATAATCTTAATTTCGTGCTGTACTGAGAGGACTTCCAGGTGTTGTTTAGACTAAAAAAGGCTGTTCTTGCTTTGTTCATTCTGTTGTTGATGTCTTTGCTTGCTCCGCCGTCTGGTGTTACTATGCATCCTAATTATCTGAAGGTGTCTGTCTGAGATTATGTGTATTGGTCTGTTAATCAACTTGGCCATCTATCTGCTGCAGATTATTTGAATTGGTCTGTTAATAAACTTGACCGTCTATCTGTTGCAGATTATCTGTATTGGTCTGTTAATCCACTTGACCATCTATCTGTTGCAGATTCTTTGAACTAGAAGATGAAGTGGCATGCTCATACGACTCTCTATGCGTGAACGGTGCAATATTCTGTGGAGACTGGGCAGCTGGACGAGTATTTCAGAGCATCCTTCCAGAACACAATAGCGTTACTCTACTTTTCCACACAGATCAGTCTGTGTTTAGGGCTGGCTTTGAGGTGAATAGTTTGTGTGTTTGAAAAAATAAACTATCAAGACTCTAGGACAGTGTTTCTCAAGCGGTGTGCCATGGCACACTAGTGCGCCGCCACACCTATCAAAGTGTGCAGCAAAAATTGTATAAACTTACTGCATGAAGTATATTTTTAGTGACTATGTAATATAAAACTGATCTTACAGCTTGAATCATTCAATAATAATTGGATCTATTAACTGCTTTGAACAAAAATAGATATACTGTATACTTCAACATTATTTTAAATAATTAAAAGAAAATCAAACAGAGAGTTTTCTTTATTCTCAAGTACCCATAAATTAGTGTATGCAATTTAGTATATAACACTGTAATTTTTTCTTCAGGTGCGGGGTCAGATAGGTGTGCTGCAAATTCTTTAATACATTAAAAAGTGTGTCGCAAACACAACAAGGTTGAGAAACACTGCTCTAGGGCAATTTCAACATAGATAATGATATACAGTCAATAATGTACCCTGTGTGGTTCCAGTGGATCTACGGGGAGGCAATGAAAGACTCATCATCATCATTTTATTTCTTGCTCCCAAAGGAGCATGGAACCGCTACTGTAGCTAGCCCCCTGGCATGAATCCTGCATAAAACATTCACATGCTTTGACATTGATGGTTAGTTTCTGTAACAGTTTGTTTTACATGATGAGATTACTAGCCCCCATACACAGCTTCATGGTAGTCACATTGTATGACATTCCTGAGACAGAGCAGTAATCGTATATTTTTCTTTATCTCATAAGGGACCCCTGTGAATTACATGGGGCAGCACAATTTAGTTAAGGTCAAGGTAGTACCATATCAGATACTGCTGTAGGGGAGTGAAATGTTAGAGACTTCACCATGCTAGGTCCAGCATTGAGAGGTGGAGTGATCAGTTCCCTTCCTTGCTGCCTTTTCCTTCCCTAACTCAAGAGCAAGGTCAGGTATCTGTTTACAGCTGGGTAGATTCGAGTGTGACAATACAGTGAATCGAACCTGGCACATTTGCTGCTAGAGACCACCGCTCTAACCACTTTGTCAGTATACAAAAACAAAAAAAAAAGTTTGTCAGTATAGGAAACTAAAAATTCCTAGCAATAATAAACAGAAATTTGCAACTTTGTTTTTCTTTATTTGCTTTGTCTTCTTTATCTTATTATTATTAATATTATTATTACATTTAATTCAGTAGTTAAAGCTTCAAGGTTCTAATCTCTTGATTACACCACTAATTGAGTGACAATATTAAACTTTCAATCTGATTGAAAGATATTTCTCAATTCCTTGATAACAGGCTGGCCCCTCCATCAGCTCTTGTTCTTTTCATCTCTGCTTTGTCAATCTTGTTTCTGTCACCTTTTATCTTTATTTTTTTTTTGGACTTTTGCGGTTTTCCTCTATTTCTAATACTGTGGAGGTTCCGGAACAATCGCTGTCTTGTGATGATAATTGATGACCTTCTCATATGAGTGTCTTGTCATAATCAGTACCATACTAAAGAGGTGGTCCGTCCCGGGTGACAGCTTGCATGAGGGTGCCGTTGGATAATTTTGTAAAGGTACTTTACTGTTTAAAAATATGCTTGCTAGTGCCTTTCTTTCGTGCCACAGGTAGGATCCGCCCCCAGGTGCCAAATGCTCTAAGATGTCCACTGGTCATAATGTTTTATTAATGTTTTGAGTCCCACTCAAAGAGAATTTCACTTCATATCAGGAAAACATTACATTTTTACTTTCATAACCACATACGGTTGGCAGAATGAATAAGACCAGGAGTGGCGAACCAGTTTAGTAATTGCAAACACAGTGGCATTGGTTCAGTTAGCGAGTATTGACACAAGTTAGCCCTCTTCAATCCCTCCAAGATAAAAATGCCACTTGGAAGGGACTACTTCTGATGATCAGATTAATTCTGGTAGCAATGTGCTGCATAGAATTTCCTATTATTATTACTTACATGGTGACATAACATAGTGGCCTTCTTAGAGTTGTCATTTTTACACGTAGAAATCCTTGACCAAAATTTTCCTCCGCCATTTTCTTGCATCCTGCTCCTTTGATATTTTTTAAGTTCATTCCTCCTGTTATGAATTAATGATCCTTCCATAGCATTTTCATCCATCTCTCCTGCGCAGATGTGCATCTATGAACATCTGTATCTTTTTTTCTGTTTATTTTTAGTTCTTTTTATTGTTGTCTTCCATTATTCTGAACCATACAAATGCATACCTGATATTTCAGTGAATTTTGGTTTTTAATTTCTTATTTTGTACATCATATTTTGAATTTTTGCTTTCTTTCTATCTCCATGTATTTCTAAGCAGACTAAAGATGAATTCTGCCTTCTGAATCCTTGCAATAATATGTTGTCTTTGTCCTTGCTTCCAACTTTATGAGCGGCTATCTTGCATTTACATCACAGTGAAACCAGCCATATTAATCCACGAGTGGTATCTTTTTTATTTACTGTTCTTGTATATTTTTTCCATATATTTCACGTAGTTCTCACTTTCATACTTTTCAATTGTTCAATCCTGACAAAGACCATGTGGCCGTAATGTAGGTAGTTTTCTTTGTCCTACTAACATGTATACCTACTTTCATTTCCCCCAACTTTGTGTATGCATGAGTTCACAAGATGTAGAGGTCCTCCACCAAATGCAGACTTTTGTTTGGCGCATTTACTCTTGTGATCATGTCCCCTAATAGAATGGCATTCAGCTAACAAAGACGTGAATGCAAAACCACATCATCATTGTTGTCATCATTTTCATTTGTGTTCCATATGAAGCATGGAGCCACCAATACAGCTGGTCCTGCAGGAAGCCTGCACCAATCAGTCACTTGCGTTCCAGCAGTGATTTTCATCGCAGTTTGTTTTACCTGATGAGATTTCCAGCCTCGAGAACAATCTGATTTTGCTCGCCTTGTATGACATGCCGGAGGATGCATTAGTCCTATTCTTTCTTTGTCCCATCAGAGACTCCCGGGAACTTCATGGGGCAACACTGCTACATACACACATAGAAATGCAGTTTTTTAAAACTTATTTGCACAATTTTCTTTTTTGGTTAGATACTTGTGACACCAGAACCGGCATTTTACAACCAGACAGTTAGCCAAGCAGAAGGCATAGGGTCCAACGAGCATAACCTCAGTTATGTAAACATTACCTATTATCCTGGGATGAACTATACAGACAGGTGCTTACAACAGCCTGACTATTCTACACCTAGTGAACTCACAGAAGAGATCACAACTGTCTTTCCAGAGAGTTCAACTGGCAGCGGTGATATTGTAAGATGATTGGTTCTAAGTTTTTGTTGAGTATACTTCTTTCACATTTTCTTTCACTTCTTCATCTTATTTATCTTATTATAATGAATGTATTTATTATAATAATTAATCAGGTGCCTTAAGACTTTAAGGTTCAAAGAAATTTTCTTCCATCCCTTATTTCTTCATCATTATTACGGTTCAGCTCCCCCAAGGATCATACATCTTCATCAAATTCATGCCAAGCCCTCCTGCCCTATGCCATACATTCAGTGTTCTTTATTCTTTTTTTGTCTGTCTCCAGTTCTCTTCACCTTGTGTTTTTCATCTCAATCTGTCTCATATGGATGGGTAGAGTTGTGGCAATGAGGCTCATCTGAGAGATTTAAGTGATTGTTGAATCTGGTGCGTTCTGATCTTAGTTAAAAGATTATACTAAGCTCTGTGTATCATAATTTGTTCATTGTGTCCTTTTTTTTAGTTGTCTGGGTGAATCATTTTTTTTTATACAAGGCAAATCCTGAACACCCTTTTGTCATTCTTCTTTGAAGTTACTTTGGAATACGTAGCTTAATTGTCTGCATGTTGACTGGAGTGTTTATTTGAGCTATGTTTGCATCTAGTTTTTTTTACATGTGCCAGGTATGTCTATCCCTACCCTGTATTAAATTTGCTTATAAATGTACAGAAAATCTTAAATATGATGACTGGATTTTTTGTGTGTTGCCTACTTTCTTTTGTTGACTGGCCTGTCGGGCTTACTGTCTGTGGCCGGCGTATCTTTGGATTTGGTTTTTATCACGAATGATTTTTGTGGGCCGTTTTTTCTTGTGTTGGCATTTAATACTACAATGGGTCAAGACAATGTGATCAAAATCAAATAGAAAGTAGACGCTGGACTCGTAGGGGTACTGTTTGTGATGAGACATCATTTAATGAGCACAGACGTGAATATGTTGACGAAGTGATACAGGCAGTCATCATATGTTATAATATTTCAGTATTAAATTATAATTCATTACGTCGACACAAATGATCAATATTGAAGTTGACCGATCTCACTAACCGTCACCATCTCAATGGCGACGGAAGCTCTGCGGCAACATGTCCGTATGATCTCAGTTTTCATTACAAGGCAATTCATCTTGTATAATATTTCGGAAGTCTTCAAATAATAATTAAGATCCGATATAGTTCCCAGCAGGAATTTGGGGTCACTAGCAATACGTCATAGATAGACGGGTTGAAGCTCTGTCAAAGACTTGCAAAGGGCAAGAGAGTATCTAAGGTTATACCTGAACGAGCCAGTTCTGGCCAGTTATTCGTGCTTCAACTAGGGAGATATATCAATACATTTTGGTGTGTCTTCCCACGACTTGGGACCAAGACACATAATATTATTCATCTGAGACGTCTGTCCATGACAATGGACTTTTTTGATCTCCTTCAAGAATAATTTATGGATAGCAACAAATCACCACGCCATCCCGTTCAAACATGGTGTACGGTGGTATGCAAATAAATAAACATACAATTAACTTAGATGCACTCAAACGTGCGTCTATACTAGACTCACGTGTGAGGATCTCAAACATTTAACTCCCCCGCGAAAATAACTTAACAGTTTACATCGACCCCCCCCCCCCCGCCCCGCCCCCCCGAAAATAATCACCGATTTTTTTCCGAATAAAAAACAGTGAGGTCAGTCAAGTTCCTTCAAGCTAAACAACAGATAACTATCATGAATATAATAAGCATGACTATAAAGAAGATAATAATAGAAGGCAATTAAGATGCTGCTCAAAATCATACAGGAAAGAATAAAAAGTAAAGTAGACAGCGAAATCCAAGAAGAACAGTTTGGTTTTAGACAGAACAGTGGAACAAGAGAGGCAATATTTTGCCTAAGAATATTAGCAGAAAAATATACAGAGGTACAAAAAAGTATGTACCAGGTCTGGTCAAAAAGTATCCGACCTTTGGCCAGGAAAAATACAATCACTCACCTGGAAGTCTGAAACCCTAATCCCCTTCAAAGTAATCTCCTTGGGACTGCACACACTTCTCCCAGCGGTCCCGCCAGGCTTGGAAGACTTTCAAGTAGGCCTCTTTGGGAATGGAGTATAGCTCGGCCGTCGAATTTATCATAATGTCTTCTCGTGACTCAAATCGGGTCCCTTTCAGCGGTATTTTCAGCTTGGGGAACAGCCAGAAATCGCATGGAGCTATGTCAGGAGAGTATGGAGCCTGACGAATCAGAGGAGTCTTGTGTTTGGCCAAGAAAGTCTGAATCAGATGCGAAGAATGTGCGGGTGCATTGTCGTGATGCAGCTGCCAAGTTCCCGTTGTCCACAGGTCCGAATTTAGCGCACACTCTCCGCAAGTTCAAATCCTCCGTCAATATGGATTGTACTGAACCGTGGCTTATCCCCTCCTCGTGTGTAACTTCTCGGATGGTGATACGATGGTTCTGCATGACCAAAGTCCGCACTTCGTGAATGACCACGTCGTTTTGGCTTGTTGATGTTCTACCGGAACGTGGTCGCTATGCACCGATGTGCGGCCATCTTTGAAACGGTTGTACCACTCCTTAATTTGTGTAATGCTCATGGCTTCATTGCCAAGAGCTTGTTGAATCTTTCGAATTGTTTCTACTTGGGTATCACCGAGTTTTTGGCAAAATTTAATGCAATACCGCTGTTCAAAACGTTCCGTCATTTCGTGACAAATAAAATCCGACGGCTTGTTACTACCGCAGCTCGCGCGTACACTAATTGCGGACGACTGACACTGTCTTTGGGAGAGAAAAAATTCATGCATGCGCAGGAAGGTCTTCTCCACTGTATCCGCCAGAGAAACCTCCTGTAAATCATTTTTTTTCCCCGAAAAAAAGAAAAAGGTCGGATACTTTTTGACCAGACCTCGTATATGTGCTTCATTGACTATAAGAAGGCTTTTGACAGAGTCCACCATGAGAAAATAATTGAATGCCTCAAAGACATAGGTATTGATGGAAAAGATATAAGAATACTCAGTAACCTTTATTGGGAGCAAACTGCCACAGTAAGATCGGGAAGGAATTATTCACCATATGTCGTGAAACATTCTAAATCCACATATCTAAATTAAAAAGTAAATGTAACGCCTAACGAATTAATTCAATAAAAGGAAAGAAGAATGGTAAAAGACCAGTGCTTTTCCTAATAGCGTTAGAACGCCACAATGACTGAACCCGAAATCCCCCTTTTTCTACTTCGTCTGCAAAATTGTAACGCTTTCACGTTTGATAGTAAAGCCTACAGCAGCATACACGCGTTTCTAAAAATAAAACTAGTACTGTGTTTCTTAGAAAACCTTGAGATACGCACACTGCTTAATGACCTAGATAAAATACTAGCATTAATGTCATTATATACACTGCGTAATGAAAAGACAGACGGACTTAGAGAGAGAGAGAGAGAGAGAGAGAGAGAGAGAGAGAGAGAGAGAGAGAGAGAGAGAGAGAGGGCTGAACGGAGGAACGCATGCAATACTACCACAGTCTCGCGATATAAAATTAATGCCATCACGCGCGAAAGGCATGAAGCACTGATTTTTTTTCAAATAGACAGTGATAAAAAACACTACCAATACGAGGTTAGGTTTTAAAAAACATGGTTAATGCTTATTAGGAAACATGACACAATACTGTTTTACGTCTGAAATCCTGACATTAGCCTGACAGTACAGAAGACACCCCATCGTATCGAAGTGAACGGGTGGTAGAAGAAAATACATATTTTGAACGAAGCCACTTGGCCCCATTAAATTTATATATTTGGGTTCCTTAGGACTTGCTGACAAAGAATATGTTAAGTGTTACGCAAATAGTCTAGGAATTAACAAATTATAGCCAAAATAAAATAGTGAGGTTGTCTGACAGCACCAGATCATATTTGCTCAGTGGCATGTTTTAAAACCACTATTTTACGGGAAATAGGCCAACAAGTTAAATCCGATTTGATTGGCTAGAAGAATATGTAAGGCGAAACATGATTAGTCGAATGCAAATACTATTTTTGGCTGTTAAGGGAAACGGTAGGAAGGGTAAATTTTTTCAAAAGCTTTTGTAAACATGGTCCCATTGGATAGACCATTTGATATAGTCAATTAGGAGCGTCAGTTCAGGGCCACATTTTGAAAATAAACTTACTGAGAAGCAAGTGCGTTGAGATCCAGCTCATATTTTTCTAATGAAAGCCTGGGACAGAGGCAGATCGGAATTGTGCCATAACTCATCGCCAGTCAACGTATTTGTTTAATATTTCCATGAATTGTGGTAAGCTAGAAATATTTGATATCTTTTAGATGAAAAATTGAACGTGAATTGATAAATTTATGTCTGTATGTGTGTGGTTCAGTAGCAAACATGAGGAAGAGTCTAGATATTGCTCCCCCATGAACAAAACTTGTCGGAGAGGAGTATAACTGCATGGGATTGCCAAATAGTACTATGACACCTATCTTATTGAATAGAAGGAAATAATGCTGGAATTGCAGAGGCATTGTAACCATTAGGGAGAGGAATATTGGTGTATACTGTTACATGAGAAGCTAGCAGTTGGCCTACCGCGCTGAACTCTGTGTTTGTTATGTATTGTGCTTCAGTGTGGAAATAGATTATAAATTAGTTCTGAAGTAGGAGGTACAACCTTCTTGTTTCAGGGACCGTGGTACTAACGTATTAAAGCAGCACCTGGTCTGAGTTTTGCTGAATCCACAGGCTGGTAGCAGATTCCTTGGTCAATATATCGACCAGTGTTGGTTCTCAAGAACACGGTGAAGCAAGCGAGCAGTGGAGACTGTTTCCTGCCGCCCATACAGAAGTTAAGGTTTCGTGGCCAGAGCAGCTCAATCTTGTGTATACCCTCCCCCCTCTAAAAGTGACTTTACCTAAAATCAAGAGGGACATTTAATTGTTTCAAATAAAAAGAAACTGTGAACCTTTACAATATTATTTCCACCAGAAACAAACACTTGAAGTCATGATGACAAACAACCACCTAGCTTGAAAAGCCAGTATTACCTCATAGTACTACAGCACAACTTACACACATATTGCAATAATAATATATGTCAATACAAAGATTCTATCTATAAATTATGTACATACAACTTGTGATTACATTTGATTGTGATTCCTGATTCACTTTGTAGTTGAATCAGGATATCTAATATTTGAAGGAATTAATACATATATTTTTAAAAGTTAACACTTGACTCGTTTAAGATAGTCTTATAGAGTGTTCTATGTATGTGAGTGTCACAGTGTTGTAAAGTATTGTGGATTAAATTAAAGTGTTTATCTGTCTGTTGTTATTGTGACATACACTTCATCATTATCATAACCCTAGACATTCAACGTAGTCATCACAATAGCCCAGAATAAGTCTGGCTGAGGTCTAAATGTGGTAGCAAAGTAAGGTTATCTGTAAAACACTACACCTATTAGATACAGATACCTTCACAGCTGATCTCAGTCAGTACACTAAGTCCCCTATAAATATTTATAAAAACCCACTTTACCACACCATACATAGACATAAAAAGAGGTGTCAGACAAGGTTGTGTGCTGTCCCCCTGCCTATTTAATTTATACACCGAAAAAATGTTCAAACTGATACAGGAAATACCAGGACTGAACATCAGTGGAAGGTCAATAAACAACCTTAGATATGCAGATGATACCGTGTTGTTAGCTGAAAGCGAACAGGAGTTACAAGAACAAATGAACAGTATAAGTCATGAATATGGACTCGACATTAATATTGAGAAAACAAAAACTATGATAATTAGCAAAACAGACGATAAACCCACATTAAAGATAAGCGTAAATGGGAAAATCCTGGAACAAGTCAAGAGCTACGTATATCTTGGTCATATAATTACAAAAGATGGCAGATGTGAAACAGAAATCAAGAAGAGAATAGGAATGACCAAAGCTACATTCAACAACATGAAACATATACTGACATCCAAACAGTTATCTCACAAATTAAATCTGAGAATCATAAAGTGTTGTATATATTCTACATTTCTGTATGGTGCAGAAACATGGACGATGAATAAGCATTTGGAAGAAAGAATTGAGGCTCTTGAAATGTGGATATATAGAAGAATGGGGCGTATCTCATGGAAAGAGATGAAAACAAATAAGGAGGTCCTAGAAAATCTAGGTATGAAAAGAGAACTAATGAGGGAGGTCAAAGTTCGGCAGCTAAAATACTTTGGCCACATAAAAAGGCATAACACCTTGCAGAAGACCATAACAGAAGGGAGAGTTGAAAGCAATTTTGCAAGGGAAAGACAGCGCTATAAGTGGGAAGATAACATCAAGAGATGGACAGGAAAGAGTCTATCAGAGTGCACCACCAAGGCAAGAGACAGAAGACGTTGGAGATCCATTACAGCCAACCTTCGTTGTGGAGATGGCAACTGATGATGATAAATGTGGAAGGAAAATAAAACACCAAATTCAAACAAAAGCTTAAACGTAAAAAGACATAGATCAACTATGTAAATGAAATGAACAAACGAAATGACATGAGATGGAAAATGACCATAAATGGTGAACAAATTATAAGAAACCAACAAATATGATAAAACATATCAACATTGTAAAAAAAATATGAGATGTGTATTGTACGTGCATAAATGCAAGTGTGGGAAAACAAAATGAAATTCAAATAAATGCCCAAAATAAAACTCGAGAAGAAAGTAACACATCCAAAAGATTATGATGAGGATGAACCCAAGGTAACTTAAGTATCTAAGAGCTAAGTATGGTGTCATGAAATGTTAAGGTGCGCCAAATATAGCAGGCGCTAATGATGCGCTACCATTTGAAAATGAGGCTATAAGCAATAGTGCAGCGAAATTGATATTCTAATGAAAGTAAACAGGTCATGAAAATGTCACACTGTTCCTTTAGAACTAAAATGTAATTAATTAAACACTTGCAAAAAGGTGTCATAATGTTCCGTACAAGCAAAAATGTTAATTAATCAATTACTCTTGGAAAAGTATCACAGCCGATAGTTTTATATACACATAGTGACGCGCTAATAAGTCAATCACTGCGAATAAGTCAGTAATTATCTAAAAAAGACCATAAGGAAATATGATAATATAGTCATAAAAGTCTAGTCAGTTACTAATGTTGATAAAATAGTCAATCCGTGACGAATATTAGTATGTCATATACACCAGCGAGGTCATCACGAGAAAAGTTGTTCTTGGGGACATCAAATATATTTAGAAGTACAATAGTGTTGTCGTAGAAGCAATAGGCGGTATACGAGTCAATGAGTTTAGTGATCCGGTGTCTCGGAAGATGCTTGTGGACACTGAGACAATAAATCGGCCACGACGTTGTCAGAACCCCGGATGGCTTGGACTGTAAAGTAGAACGGCTGCAAAGCAATCACCTAAAGTGCAGATTTAGAGTTCTTTAAGTCCTTACTCTGAACAGCAGTAAGTGCACGCTGGTCTGACTCGACGATGAAGTGGTCGCCAAGTAAAAACTGCTGCAGCTTCAGTATTGACCAGACCATGGCTAACAACTCACGGTCGATCACCGAGTAGTGTTGTTCAGCTGCAGTTAACTTCCGGGAGACGTAGAGTACTCGGTGGAGAGTTCCTGAATAGTCTTGCATCAGAGAAGCTCCGATTCACATCGAGGAGGCGTCACTGCGAAGTATGAAAGGAATGTCTTTGTTTGGTAACCGAAAGATAGGAGCAGATGAAAATAATAACTTAATTTTATCTAAAGTGGCCTGGCACTCTTGTGACCACAGAACCATGTTAGGCGACCCTTTCTTCAACAGACTAGAAAGAGGAGCAGTGATTGTTGACAAGTGGGATATGAAACGGCCATAGAATTTGATCAGACCAAGAAGGCTATGAACCTGTTTCTTAGTTTTAGGAGGAGTGATATTTAAGATCTTAGAAGTATTATGGTCGTCAGTCTGTAAGAGACCATTGCCGACACAGTGGCCCAAAAAAGAGATCTCACTTAAACCGACGTGGGCTTTAGATGGTTTAGCCGTCAAGTTGTGAGAACGAAGTGTGGACAAAAGTGAACAGAGACCGCTAAAGTGATCGTCGCAAGAGTCACTAAAAAGGCAGATATCATCAAGATATGCAATAACATCTGAATGATGAGAAAGAATATGACGCATCATGCGTACGAAAGTAACAGGAGCGTTAACGAGACCAAAAGGCATGAAGTTCCATTGGAAAAGGCCTGGAGGTGTAGAAAATGCTGTAAGAGGCTTGGCCCGTTCAGTAAGAGGAACTTGCCAATACCCTTTCGATAAGTTGAGCTTAGTGAAGAAGAAGTAGAGTTGGAGAGCTTGATAAGCAACTCTTCTAACAGAGGCATTGGCTCCGCATAAAAAATCGTGACCTGATTTAATTTGCGATAATCGACACAAAGACGAATGTTATTGTCACTTTCCTTTTGCAATATTGGTTTCTGTGGCACTTTGTTTTACACAATTAGGTATTTCTTGGTCAAGACCTGTTTAAACGCTTTGGCACAGATTTCTTATAAGGGAGACAACTGGCTTTGTGGTCATATGAGGTGGGGGAAAAAAGATGATAAGTCCTCGATTACTTTGGAATAATGCTTGTAATGGACTAAGTTTGTTCTTTAAAAGGTAGCACATAAATATCTTGTATAATTCAGAGTGAGATTCCTCATCATCAAATATTGTGTATACCCTTAATTACTGTATGGAACAGGAGCATGACAATAAATAAGCAAATGAAAGAAGATTTGAGCCTGTGGATATATAAAAAGTGAATCAGCTGTCATGAAAACACAAGAAAAAATATAAAGACAGTTAAGTAAAGCAGGAGTCGATCAAGAAATTAGCGAATGAGGTCAACATTTAAAGAAATATAATATCTTGGTCATGTAAAGAAGCATAACACATTGTTGAAACCCATAATAGAAGGAAAAGCTGAAAAGGCAGACAAGCAAAAGGACAACTGTGTTATAAGGAGGATGCTAACTTTACGAGATGGACAGGGAATGGTCTATCAGTGTTCCTTCTTACAGAGACACAGAAAAACACTGGTGACCTGTTACTGCCAACCCAATATGCAGTAAATGGCAGTTGTTCCAACTTGATCATAATAACTCAAGTGGACTGCTATAATTTTTATTATAGTCAAAAATTTGATTTTCTGTTTTCAATTTGAATCTGACAGCCACAACGTACTTACTACTTCTGCGACCACTTTTCATCTAAAATTGTGGACATAAATGCCTCTAGCTCTCCAGTTCTCATCCGCAGTCCGAATTATGGCAATGGCTACTACAATAACAACCAACTTTGCTCTTTGATTATAAGGTCAGGTGCTGAACCACTGATTTTGTATGTCCAATACAAGTAAGTACTAATTAATTTTTGTTTTTATTTTCTCAAACCGTAGAATATTTTTCAGATGTTAGAATTCTGTATCACATAGTAGATAGCACAGAAAAAAAAAGCATAGGGAGAAGGGAATTAGACACAGACATGAAAGGAATCACCCATGTGTTACCGGGGCCGAAAGGGGAACAAAGAATAGTAACACCGTTCCCTGGGAAGCATGTCGTAGAAGGCGACTAAGGAGGGTTGGGCATGGGGCCGGTTACCCCATCCTGTAAAAAATTTAAACCACAAAAAGCTTCAATAAACATGGACAAGTCATGGATTGCGTCATTAATAGGCTGAACAGCCCATGGTGGACTTCCAGTGTCGTGTATTGTGGTTCGCACTGATGACCTGCCGTTGAGGCATCATTTTTGGTGGTGCGTGGATGGCAGGGAGAATGGTGTGATTCGCTTGCATGGCTGGGCGGGGTTGTCGCACGGAAGGTCCAGTGTTCGGGTCCTGGGTGGGCCACTCATGTCTGTTGTTTTTCTGTTGTCTGGTGTTCTACTTCTTTGTTTCCTGCGAGTGCCTGATGGCATGCCTTTGTGTTTGTTTCATGTTGATTTGCTGATTTTTATGTGTCTGCTTCTCTTATCTTTTGTAATGTCTTCATTTTTTATATATGGTTCTTTTATCTTTGTAAGGTCTATTTTATTAATGTATCTGCTTCTCTCATCTTTTCTAAGGTTTATATTTTTTTATATGTCTGCTTCTTTTACATTTTGTAAGGTTTATTTTTTTATCTATCTGTTTCTCTTTTATTTTGTAAACTCTATATTTTATATGTATCTGCTTCTCTTGTCTTTTGTAATGTAGATATTTTTTTTATCTGCTTCTCTTTTCTTTTGTAAACTCTATATTTTATATGTATCTGCTTCTCTTATCTTTTGTAAGGTCTATTTATTTTATACATCTGCTTCTGTGATCTTTTGTAAGGTTGTTTTTTAATATGAATTAGCTTCTCCTATCTTTTGTAAAGTCTATTTTTAATGTACATGCTTCACTTATCTTTTGTGAGTTCTATTTTTTATGCTTTTGCTTGTTGTCTTTTGTAAGGTCTTTATTTTTTTATGTATCTATTTCTGTTATCTTTTGTAAGATCTGTTTTTTTATGTATCTGTATCTGTTAACTTTTGTAAGATTTGTTTTTTATGTATCTGCTTCTGTTAACTTTTGTAAGATTTGTTTTGCATGTATCTGCTTCTATTAACTTATGTAAGATCTGTTTTTTTTTGTATCTGCTTCTGTTAACTTTTGTAAGATCTGTTTTTTTATGTATCTGCTTCTGTTAACTTTTGTAAGATCTGTTTTTTTTATCTATCCGCTTCTGTTAACTTATGTGAGATCTGTTTTTGTATGTATCTGCTTCTGCTAACTTTTGAAAGATCTGTTTATTATATATCTGCTTCTGTTAACTTATGTAAGATCTTTTTTTTATGTATTGGCTTTTGTAAGATCAGTTTTTTTCAATGAATCTGCTTCTGTTAACTTTTGTAAAATCTGTCTTTTTATGTATCTGCTTCTGTTAACTTTTGTAAGATTTGTTTTTTTATGTATCTGCTTCTGTTATCTTTTGTAAGGTCTATTTTTTATATCTGCTTCTCTGATCTTTTTAAGATCTATTATTTATGTATCCGCTTCTCTAACCTGTTGTAAGTTTTATTTTATTTTATCTGCTTCTCAAATCTTTTGTTAAGTCTCTTTTGTATGTATCTGCTTGTCATATCTCTTTTTAAGGTCCATCTGTCATGTTTCTGCTTACCTTATCTTTTGTAAGGTCTATTTTTTATGATTCCACTTCTCTTATCTTTAGTAAAGTCTTTTTTAAATGTATCTGCTTCTGTTATCCTTTATATTAGACTGTGAGTCTCTTCTTACAGCTCGTTTGATCTTGAGGCTCATCCAACTTGTTCCTATGACTCTCTTTGTGTGTACGGAATCAAATTTTGTGGAAACTGGGAAACTGGCCGAAGATATACATACATCCTTCCAGAGTACAGTTCTTTTACACTTGTACTCACAACAGATACCTCAGTGACAAGTTCAGGGTTTGAGGTGAGATACATGACATTTCAAAGTAGAAGTATAAATCTGTAGTGGTTATGACATTTGAATATATTTGACTGAATTTACATTCCAGGTAAACAACATTAAGCACTAGCCTTTTGTATTATAAGCTTTTAAATAGAAATACAGGTTTGGAACCACTTATCCACATACACAGTATCCGGAACTTGTTGGAAACTGACAAAGTGAAATTCTTCTTTCGTCTATTGTATTTATGGTGAAACCGCAGATGTGCAATTATTTTCAAACCAGTTGATGGTAAAAACGGTCAATATAGTCCCAAAGCATACTGCCATAAGGAAGTGAAGTGTTAGAGACTTCACCATACTCGACCCAGAATCGAGAGGTGTGGTGACCAGTTCCCTTCCTCGCCACCTTTTCCTTTTCTGACTCAAAGTCAGGTACCCATTTACAGCTGGGTAGACTGGAGTGTGTCAGTACCATGATTCAAACCTGGCACCTATACTGTGAGAGACCAGCGCTCTAACTAATCTGTCAGTCGGACACTCAGTTGATGAGGATGGCTTGTATTCTTGTGATTTCCCACAGCAGAAAGAGCAGGCCAGAAATATAATACCCAGAACCTTATTGTTACCGGTGTGTGTTGTGTTTCATTTCTAGGTTGACATTGGTGTTGTCTGATCGGTCGGACCTGCTAATGTGGCCGACGTACTTCTTGATGATGCGAATATAATGTGAACCATTTCTTTGGTGAATGATGATGATCTAGCAAATGACAATGGGCTCGGTAACAATGGAAGATGGGTCAATACAGCATGACCAATTGGCAATGTATTCAACTGTACTCGTTGGAAGAGTTGAGTTAGTGACGATAACATATTTATTCTTGATGATACATCAGTAGTTCAGACAATCTTCATCAGCATGGGCATCACAAAAAATGTACATAGTAAATGACCGTCTCTACTGATGTTCACCAACCGCACTAGTCGCTACCATGTCAAGGTTAGCGGAAGCTCTACGGCAACGGATTGGTAGGATACATGGGTTTACCACAATGACCATGTTAGAAACTTTGAGCATATATATATATATATATATATATATATATATATATATATATATATATATATATATATATATATATATATATATATATATATATATATTCAGTTACGATCCAATAAACTCCTAGCGTTAGCGGGACGCACTAGCAGCTTGACATATCTGGTCAAGCTGAAGCTCTGCCATAACATTACAGGAGACTAAGTATCGGAGGTGAGATACTTAAAACGAGCCGTTTCTGGCTAAATATTCACAATAAAAGCTTCTTGGCATAGCTTCCCCAGGAAGAGCATATTCATCTTTCAGATGATCATAATTACTTCATAACCTTCCCTAGACTTGGGATCAAGACACAAAATAAATAACGTCTGTTCAAGATGATGGATCTGCCTCAAGGAAATAGCCCATATCTAAACAAATCAATGCGCCATACCGTGCCATGCCTAGTTTAATACTGGTGCATGGTCGTACGCAAATAACATTACACAAAATATCATTGCTGTGCTAAGATGCACGACTGAAAAAACCCAGGCGTACATATGAGAACTTTAAACATTTATCTGACCCTCAATAAATATAAAGTCTTTAACACTTATGAACAAAGACACAAGAGTTTAGTTAAACCTAAAGTTGAGAAATAGATGTGAAGCACTGGAGAACCTTGAAGAGGAAAGTATAGATAATCATTAGTGCACATGTCAGGAAGCATACAGGAATACATTTAAAGACGTTCTTGGCAAAAGAAATAAACATCAGAAGAAATGGATCACAGAAAACACATGGCACCTCATTAGAGACAGAAAAGACATCATACAACCAGTAAACAACTGTAAAGATGCAGATCAGAAAACACAGCTGCTCACAATATATTGGGAGCTAAACAGGAAAGTGAAAAAGAGTTCCAGGCAAGATAAAAGAGAAATTTATTGAAAAACTAACAGAGGAAGCCGAGATTGCAAAAAAAGGGAGACTTGAAAACATCATGTAATATCACTAGAACTTTATCTAAGAAACAGCTAAACCACAATACAACAGTGAAGAGCAGAGAAGGACAAAACATTAACTATGGAGAGAAACAAAGAGCCAGATGGGTTGAATATTTTAAAGAAATCCTAAGCTGAAACCAACCAATGCAGCAACCCATCATAGAACCAGCAGAAGAGCCACTACAGTGCAACATGAACCCACACACTAAAGAAGAGATCTCTACGGCAATAAAACAGGTAAAAAATGGGAAGGCTGCAGGACCAGATGGAATACCACCAGAAGCCCTGAAAGCAGATATGCCATAAAAATTGAGTTGCTACACCAGCTCTTCAAGAAAATCTGGGAAAAAGAGGCCATCCCAATGAGCTGGAAGGAAGGCCACATTCTCAAGCAGCCAAAGAAAAGAAACTTGACTGCGTGTGGCTACTGGAGGGGTATAACACTGCAAGCAGTGGCTGGAAAAATTTTGACTGGAGTTTTGTTGGACCTTATTAAGAAGGCAGTGGATGACAAAACTCAGAGAAGAACAAGCAGGATTTCGTGCAGGAAATTCGTGTACAGATCAGACAGCAACACTCGGTATCATCATAGAGCAATCAAACAAATGGCAGACCCCCTTATATATACATTTTGTGGACTTCGAAAAAGCTTTCGACAGTATAGACCGTACTGGGATATGGAAAATCCTGAGACATTATGGAATCCCAGAGAAATTTATTAAAATCATCCAAGATTTCTACCAGGAGGCATCATGCAAAGTAGTGCACAAAGGAAAATATCAGAGCCCTTCACAGTACACAGCGGGGTCAGACAGGGATGTCTGCTATTACCAACAATTTTTCTCTTGGTCATAGACTGAGTAATGAGACAAACAACAGAAGGAGAGAAAACAGGAATACAGTGGACATTCAACAAACAGCTGGAGGACCTTGACTTTGCAGATGATTTGTGCCTTCTATCACATAGACAGCAAGATATGCAGGAGAAAACAGGCAGATTAGTGACAGAAGCAGCAAAGATGGGACTACACATAAATGTTAATAAAACACAGGAAGTGAGGATAAATAATAGGTAGATGGACTTGATGAACATCAATGGTCAAGTTATTGAAGAAGTAGAAAGCTTTACATATCTGGGGAGTAATATTGGCAAAGGTGGGGGAACCAATGGTGACGTCTGTTCTAAGATAAATAAAGCCAGATGCGCTTTTAATGCCATTTGACCAATATGGAACTCCTGAGCTATATCCAGAGAGAACAAAATCTGAATCTTTAACTCAAATGTAAAATCACTATCAGCCTTGCTGTATGGCTCAGAGACATGGCATGTCTCAAAGAGTATCACCTCCAAACTACAGATATTTGTAAATAGATGTCTCAGACGGAAGGGAAGGCTGTATAAGATGGCCAGTTGTAATAACAAATATAGAGCTAAGGAAAAGATGCGGGCAATAGCCAATACAAATGGAAATTAAGGTAAGAAGGTGGGGATGTTTAGTTCATGCTATACAGAGCTTCTACAAGTCTTGCAGAAATTATGTGAGGATGGCAAACCATAAGTCAGAAGAGTTCATGGCCACCACTGGTGTAAGACAAGGTGATATCCTGTCACCTTATCTTTTCATACTCCTCATGGACGATGTCATCAAGGCATGTAAGGAGATAACAAGAAAGTATTCAGTGGGGTACTGGAAGATGAGACAGGTCTGTATTTCAGAGCTGGCATTTGCTGATGATGTTGCCCTGATTGCTAAATCAGAGGCACATCTCCAATCCAACCTGTAAGTCTGGAAGGAAGAGCTGGAGAAGAGAGGGATGGTCATAAGCAGCTCTAAAACAAAATCCATGGTGATATCATGAGAAGAAAGAAGACATCAGATTAAGCTGGGATAACAGATCCTGGAGCAGGTCGACCACTTTAAATACCTCGGAGCTATTATAGATCAAAAGGGAGGCATCAAAGAAGAGTTGGCCACTCGAAAAGCAGCAGCTGGGAGACTTTTTCAGTCCATAAATCGAGGATTCCTCAGCAAGAGAGAGGTTGGTAAGAAAACGAAGATGGCTGTATACCGCTCCACCTATGTCCCAGTCTTGACATATGGATGCGAGTCATGGGCAATGACTACAACCCAGAAAAGCCAGATCCAAACCTCAGAAATGAGGTATCTGAGGAAGGTGGTTGAAGTAACAAGAAGAGACATGGTCCGCAACCAGACGATACGTCAAGGCCTAAAATCCCACCCCCTGCAGACCCAAGTAGAATAGTCCCAACTAAGATGGTTTGGCCATGTCTGCAGAATGGGAGAAGATCAGCTCCCACGACAAGCATGGGAAACAAAGAGCCAGGGATCCAGACCCACAGGACGACCCAGAGTTCGCTGGGAGGATAACATTAGACAATCTTTGAAGGACTGAGGACTAGAATGGAACCAGGGCAGGACGAAGACAGCCGATAGGATAGTCTGGCGCTCTCTCTTCCAAACCTCTACACCTCACAGTAGAAGGGGAACAGCTAAGTAAGTAAGTAAGGTGGGGATGGATAGGACATACACTCAGAAGAGAAAATTCAAGCATAGCCAGAGGTGCCCTTGACTGGGACCCACAAGGGAAAAGAAGAGTGAGAAGGCCATGGAGAACAGTGGAAAAGGAGGCTAGGGAAATTGGAATGACTTGGACACAGCTGAAAAAAAACAGCCCAGAATAGAAATCGATGGAGAGCAACTGTTTCTGCCCTATGTTCCATGGGGAACAGAAAGGAATGATGATGATTACAGTACTTGACTTTTCACTTTCCTGCCACACCCTGTTAATCATTTTATACTAATTTTTGGGTAATGTTTCTCATTAGCCTTTTTTATTATGGTGGCCACAGAAATCATTATTAGTTACTTCCCTTGGAGTGTTTAGGCGGTTGTATCCACCCAAGCACTGCAAGGGAGGTAACTAACAATCATTTCTGTGACCACCGTAACTAAAAAAAGGCTAATGAGAATTATTACCAATTTTTGTTCTTGTTAAATACTGTTTGACTGTACTGTGCAGTTCCCTAGGTCTGTTTATTCTTAACACCTGTTCTACAATAATTCATTGCATGGTGGCCTGCTTCGATGCTGTTGTATTCTTTGTATTTATTTTCTCATGTTGCTTTCATAGTTCTTGCTTTCTTCCATTTCCCTGATGAAGGCCTTGTGGCTGCAACGTAGGCAATTTTTTTTTCTTTAGTCCTAGCAAAATATATTACCTTATTTCCTTTTTCCCTTTTTTATGAACCTACTCTTTTACATTTATGGGTGTATTGCCTGCCTTACTGGGATTCTCTGTTGTTCATATGTGTTATTAAGCCATGCCAGGCTATCAGAAAGACATTTCTTTACCAAGCTTTGTTCGTCACTCCAACAGTTACAAGTGTCACAGGAAATTGCAACAGACCAAATAATAACAGAAGCTGTAAATGGAACTGGATCAGAGAGCTTTAATATCCTTTACGAACTTGTGGCCTTCCAGCCTGGATACCCTTATACTGACAGATGCATAACAGATGATCCACCAGTTGCAGATGATCCAAGCTCCACAGAAACCACAGGCCCACTGTGTTATCCCAGCTTCATTGTGGATGAATTTGAAGCTGCAATCGTACAAGCTGTTGATGGTCTGCTCAGAGCAAGGGAACTACTCCAGCGGATGAACTAGTTCATCCACATCTGACTTGATCTGGCCAACAGTCCAAGAATCTGAGAACCAGTGGGGAAAATATTTATCAGGACATTGAAAAACATATTTACACATACATACTTCTTTCATACTTCATAAGAAGCAGAGAGCCACCATTACGGTTGGCCTCCTTGTAGGAAGCCTGCAGCGAGGACCTTCTTGTGCTCGTGCAGTGATGGTTTTTATAGCAATCTGTTTTACATCATGAGGTTGCCAGCTGCATGCACAATCTCACATTGGTTGCCTCTTACAACATACTTAAGGGAGCAGTGCTTTTATTCTTTCTTTATCTCCTAAGAGATCCCTAGAAACCACATGGGGTTATAGGAAACAGTAACTGTAATAAAATCATAATATTAACAACAAGCAAGCCTTTATAACAGAACAAAACAAATGCAACACAAACAATAATAAAACAACACATGAGTAATGACTAAATTATAAAATAATAGAAAAAAAAACAGCAATGACAAATCATGAAAAACAACAAACAAAAGAGAAGAATTCATTTGATGACAGTTATTAAAACAGTTACGTCAGACACAGGATGAAATTTCATATCAGACATCTTTGGCATGAAGATTCTACATAAATATAAGAATTATTTTTTAATATGTCAGTTTGTCTGCAGAAGTGAAAAAAATTTAGTAGCTGTGTGAAACATTTAGCTTCTAGGGATTCAGCACTGACTTCAATTATTTGTAGCTGATTTGGGAGCAAAGTGGGTGTAAAATAAGAAATTAACATATGAATAGTGATGATATTGTGTTAATCAGAGCTTTTTTTCTGTATTGCTTGGTTATTAAGGCATTTGCTTGATTAATGAGGTATTTGTTTGAATTGAAAGGCCTTTGCCTGAATAGTGAGGTGTTTGCTTGATTATTGAGACATTTGCCTGATTAATATGGATTTGCCTAGTTAGTGAAGTATTTGCTGATTATAGAGAATTTGGCCTGATTAGAGTGGTGTTTTCTTGGTTTTAGATACATTTGCATTGATGAGTAAGACATTTGCTTGGTTAGAGGCATTAGGCTGATTAATAAAGTATTGGCTTAGCCACAGAGGTGTTTGATTAGTGAGACTTCTTGCCTCATTTTGGTATTTGTCAAGCTAATGAGGTATTTATCTGGTTAATGAAGCATTGGCCTGATAGAGGCATTAGCCTAATTATTGAAGCATTTTTGCCTGATTGAAGAGATACTTGCTTTTTATTTTACCTGAGCCAGATTTTTTCACACCCTCATCATTATTGATGTTCTTCATATTTCAGAATCAATCATAAATATTTTTCTTTAGTTGTACAAGGTGGCCCAAAAGTCTTGTTTTTATCCCTGTGTTTTTACAAGATTCAGAACACGTACTAAGAGCAGTAGTGGATAACTTGAATTTACTGTTACATTGTAAAATGTAAATACAATTTGTCAATTCATAAGCATCAATCTAAAAATTGTATTGAGCACACCATCATTCTTGTGGCATAAAAATGATTGTGTGCCCTGTCATGCATGATATTTTGCAGAGCACATTTTATCAATTTTGATAAAGGCAGCACACATGGCTTCCTTCAACTGTTGTGTTATCTGGTATGTTTCCTTAGACATGCTGTCCCATGGAATTATTAATAATGTTAGAAAAATGAAAAAGACAGATAGAAAACAGTAACCAAAGGTGACAAGACTTTTGGACTACCCTGTAGAATCTGTGTAGTTAGATTTTATCTTGACCTGAAATATTATTATCTGTGCAGTGAAAACAATGTATTCCAGCTAGCATATTATTATAATATTATTTATTGTTGATACATCTCTTTATATATTCTAATCTTGCAATAACATTGTTCCTTTTTTATGTGATATGTTAAAAACTATTAGAATATCACATATGACAGGCCTTTATTTAGTCATTAATGTCCTTATTTTACTCCTTATGGAACATGGAGCAACCACCTTGCTGTAAGCCTCTATACAATCACTTGTGCTCTTGCAGTAGTGGTTTCTGTAGCTATTAGTTGTACATGATCAGGTTGTCAGTCCAATGCACAACCACGTGTTAGTCACTTCTTATGATTTACTTGAGAGACCAGTAGACCTATTCTCTTTATTTATTTATTTATTTTCTCAGAAACCTCTGGAAACTATATGGGATGAGAGAGGCCATTTCTTTGTGTTTCTTTTGGTTTCTGTTATACCTTAGTGATATATCCAAGCAGCATTCAAAAGTTAGTCAAATCTCTCTCTCTCTCTTTCTTGTTCTACTTTGGATTCTTTTTTTAAAAACTCTTTAAATGTTATCATTGTCATAAGTCCTTGCCATGATTAGAGGTCTGTCACATAAATAAACGCCCCTGCAGACTCTCCAGGGCAGGGAAACCCAGACTTAGGTTTACAAATAACAATAACGAAAAGGCTTCAGGTCAACAAATCATGGGGGCCCTGACTGGGAATACTGATGTTAAAAGTTTTAAAGGCAAAAGTGACTGCAAAGAAACAGCTTATAAACACTACCAATTTAGTACTATCAATGTCAAGGCCAGATTTTATAGATACGTGGAATGTAAAATGTTTAGATAAATAAATAAAAAATGCTTATAGAGTAGTATTTCAGAGTGGATTAAAACTTAACAAAGTTAAATATATTTGAGTGAATTCCTAGCATTCTGGAATCATAATCATTGTAACCTTTTCATGTAGGGTTACCATCTTATTTTTTTTACAAAGAAGGACATTTTCTGATTCTTTTGACTAAAAAGGAGGACACTTTTTAAGAAAAGGAGGACATAAAGGAGGACACATTAATTAGTTGTGATGTGCAGCAGTATGGAAAGTAAGGGCAATAAGTTCATCAAATGATCTTTATTGATATATTTATGATGATAAAAATCTTCTTTAACAAAGCTAGATTACTTTTTAAATACTGATAGAAACATATCGTTACCAAGTACATTACACCTAAGTTACACATAACATTTTGTTATAATTATCCCAAGTAAATGGAACACATTTCTCTGAGGAAGTCATAGTTTACAAGGTTTTCAGTTATTTTCAGACAAAAGGTAACGTTACTTATGGTTACTATATTGTGAAACCCCAAAATAAGGACACTCCCCCCCCTCCCCTCCCAAACCAACTCGGTCCCCAGAGTTGAGCATGAAGTCCTGAAAAAACATTTTCTAACTACAGGAGTTACAATAATACACAGTGATGAACCTTTACTTTTGGAAGACTTGTGACTTAATAAATTATATTAAGCTATTCCGTTTTTAAATGTGTTTTGGAGCATGAACAAAATGCCTAGTGGAGGGAATGTGAAAAAATAATGTGACTTACAGAAAGCAACGGTTGTCCACTCTTTTTAATTACTGTTGAGCCCATGTATATTTGTCACTAGATTTAATTTATTTTAACAATCCACTATTGTGCATCAAGTAGTCAAAAACATTTTTGCATGTAAAGTGTCTGAAATTAAATTTAACAAAAGCAATTCCTTTTACAGAATCGATGGTTAGTCTGTTTCTTTCTTTGGTCCACTGTGCTTGAATGAGTGAAAATAGTCTTTCAACACAGGCATTATGAGCTTGTATGAGTGAAAAGAGACTTTCAACACAGGCATTATGAGCTTGTATGAGTGACTATAGAAAGGCTTTTGACAGAGTCCATCATGAGAAAATAATTGAATGCCTTGAAGACATAGGTATTAATGGAAAAGATATAAGAATACTCAGTAACCTTTATTGGGAGCAAACTGCCACAGTAAGATCAGGAAGGAATTATTCACCATACATAGACATAAAAAGAGGTGTCAGACAAGGTTGTGTGCTGTCCCCCTGCCTATTTAATTTATACACCGAAAAAATTTTCAAACAGATACAGGAAATACCAGGACTGAACATCAGTGGAAGGTCAATAAACAACCTTAGATATGCAGATGATACCGTGTTGTTAGCTGAAAGCGAACATTAGTTACAAGAACTAGTGAAGCAAGTGAACAGTATAAGTCATGAATATGGACTCGACATTAATATTGAGAAAACAGAAACTATGATAATTAGCAAAACAGACGATAAACCCACATTAAAGATAAGCGTAAATGGGAAAATCCTGGAACAAGTCAAGAGCTACGTATATCTTGGTCATATAATAACAGAAGATGGCAGATGTGAAACAGAAATCAAGAAGAGAATAGGAATGGCCAAAGCTACATTCAACAACATGAAACATATACTGACATCCAAACAGTTATCTCACAAATTAAAACTGAGAATCATAAAGTGTTATATATATTCTGCATTTCTGTATGGTGCAGAAACATGGACGATGAATAAGCACTTGGAAGAAAGAATTGAGGCTCTTGAAATGTGGATATATAGAAGAATGGGGCGTATCTCATGGAAAGAGATGAAAACAAATAAGGAGGTCCTAGAAAATCTAGGTATGAAAAGAGAACTAATGAGGGAGGTCAAAGTTCGGCAGCTAAAATACTTTGGCCACATAAAAAGGCATAACACCTTGCAGAAGACCATAACAGAAGGGAGAGTTGAAGGCAAACGTGCAAGGGGAAGACAGTGCTATAAGTGGGAAGATAACATCAAGAGATGGACAGGAAAGAGTCTATCAGAGTGCACCACCAAGACAAGAGACAGAAGACGTTGGAGATCCATTACAGTCAACATTCGTTGTGGAGATGGCAACTGATGATGATGATGATGAGTGAAAAGAGTCTTTCAACACAGGCATTATGAGCTGGTATGAGTGAAAAAGAGTCTTTCAACACAGGCATTATGAGCTGGTATGAGTGAAAAGAGTCTTTTAACACAGGCATTATGAGCTGGTATCGCAAAAAAGAACTGGGCTATCTTCACATTCTCATTGTATTGCTCTTCACTTCTACAGTATGCAATGTAGTAATTGCACCACTTCTTGTGACTTGAAACTAACTTTCTTTCATATGTGGCGACAAACTTCTTCAAATTAGAGAACTGATCAAAACACTTAGTATCATCAATTTGTACACCTTTTTCCATCAACAATTTTATACTTATTTCCACATCTTCCCAGGAGATATCTTCAAGATCTAGCAACTTAAACCCAGAAAATTCCTGAAAAGGCTGCACCCACATCTATAAATAATCTAAACATTGTTCATACAGAGCTTCTACTTTGCACTGGAACTTCCGCACATAATATTCACTTGGAGTGATTTCCTTTTAGCATTGTTTCGTGGAATATCACTATTTGATGGGGCAAAACACAAAGACAATTTTATTTTAAAATTTTTTAAATGGGGGTGGGTGTATATCATAGCACAAATAGAAACATTCATATAAGCCTCAAGTGCTGAGGAACTTGTGTGGAGCTAGTGTCTGTTCATGCAGGGGTACGTGGCAATGGGAGAGCTAACTGACTATGGACAAAAGAGAGATATTAAAACCAAGTAATGATCGCATGTTACAATAAATCAGTCCATCACTCACTGTCAGTCAGTTATACAGCCAGTCCATCAGTTTATGTGTCAGTCCATCATTCAGTCCGTCTATTCATCAGTGAATACATTGGTCAATCAGTCAGATAGTTGATCATTCAGTCAATACATTGGTCAGATAGTCAATCATTCAGTCTGTCTATTTATGAGTCAGTCTATCAGTCAATACATTGGTCAGTCGGTCAGATAGTCTGTAACAAGATGGAGCTTGGGGCGACCTCTTTCCGATCTCTCTTTCACTTTGGCAGTAATCAGTTACATTTTTGCACTGATTTTATTGCAATTTTTTCCGAGTCGCACCCTTTTTTTTGTCTGTCCACTGTAGCAGATATTTTGTATTTTCCTTCTTACAATCGTTCACTCCTCTCAGAGATAAGTCACCATGTCTGTTTGTTACCCATCCCTTCCTTAAAACTATGCAAGGAGCGGCAGAGATAATATTAACGACAGGCAGGTTGGTAAAATACTGAGAGCTTATGGAATTCCAAGCTGCCTAGTGTCAATCATAAAAAGCCTCTATGCCAACTTTACGTGTAGTGTTGGGCAGAGCAACCTAACCTTTGAGGTGAAGACAGGAGTACGACAGGGATGCCCCTTATCAACCACTCTATTTTTAACAGTCATAGACTGGGTGATGCGCCAGACAACAGAGGGCAGTCCAAGAGGAATAAGATGGACTACATTTTCTACATTGGAAGATCTGGAATATGCAGATGACATTGCACTACTAGCACATTCACATCAACACATCCAGGAAAAAACGGATAGACTCAATAAGTTTAGCCAGCAAGTGGGCTTGAACATCAATTTAAAGAAGTCCGAGGTCATGACGCTCAATGTGAGCAACCCTGAGCCCATATCAGTAAGGAATCAGCAATTGGTACAGACAGATACCTTCACATACCGAGGAAGCATAGTAACACCAGATGGCGGGGCAGGCAAAGACATCAACATCAGAACGAATAAGGCAAGAACAGCCTTCTTTAGCCTAAACAACATCTGGAAGTCCTCCCAATACAGCACAAGCACAAAATTAAGATTATATCAGAGCTGTGTGCTTTCTGTGCTTCTCTATGGTGCGGAATGCTGGAGAGTTACAGAGAAGGAAATGTCAAAATTGTCCTCTTTTCACACAACATGCCTAAGAAAAATTCACCGAATCTTTTGGCCGAATACCATCACTAACCAAGATCTGCTTACTCGTAGCAAGCAAGAGGACATGCACACCATCATAGCTGGCAGACGCTGGAGCTGGGTTGGTCATGTCCTCAGAAGAGACCCCGATGCCATCACAAAAACAGCTATACTTTGGACCCCTGAAGGAAAACGAAAGAGAGGCCGACCAAAAACAACCTGGCGGAGGACTTTGGAGGCTGAGATGCAAAGAATGAACCAGAGTTGGGGCACTGTACGAAGGATGGACACCGATCGAGCAAAGTGGAATCAATTTGTTGTTGCCCTACAAGACGCCACTAGGCGTGATGGCTACTGACTGCTTTGACGGTCGGCGTCTATGCATCAAAGAAGAAGAAAGGCACGACAGATAAGAGATTACTTGTCTGGGTGACACATTTTGGACACACAAGGATGACCTTATCACTTCCTGTCCGACTTTCACGTACAAGATTACTTTAGATAGTAATAATTTGTTACATCTGAAACACATTGTTGTATGAGTTTACAGATGTATTGGTCAGTTCGCCTGCCAGGGATCAAATATTTTCATGCCATATACAGAAGACTTGACCCCTACATTACGTTCACAATTTTTCCATGTCAGAAATATTTTGAAAACCCCCCCCCCCCCCCCCCAACCAGCATGTTTGAAATGATTGGAGCTTTTTCTCAGCATCATAACAAACAGATGCGGGGAAGGACAGTGAATATAACCTGACATGTTTCAGTGTTAAGACACTGAAGATCACTTGCCAAGACGACACAACCAGACCATGCCAGAGGAAGCCTAGAATTCAGAATTCCATTTTATCAGACTAGACCTTTTTATTGGACTTACAAAACAGCTCAGGAAATCTCTATCATTTTAAATAACGAAATCCGGAATATCTGAGGAAACTGAACACACGGTGTCAGAGAGGGAATAAAGTTAAAATTAACGACCCCAAGTACATGTGTAAAAAGGCATCGGCTAGGGCCTTAACTTTATTCATCTGAGCAAAAAGTCTGTGAGCCAGGATTGGCATAAGTTGTTATTTTACATTCTATATTTTCATTACTAACATGTGAACTAATTTGTATATATACTACTCGTCAAAAGTCAAGGGCCACCCTATTATTTTCAATACACTTTTATATAAGCTCGTAGAATGATTAAATGAAGGAATTTTTTAGTAAAAATGGGTGCAATATCTTCCTCTGACAGTCCTCTATGCACGTTAAGCATAAAAACAACTCACCGACAACCATGGTGATCACGTGCAATTTGGTTTGCTGACCATAAATTCACATTTTTAATCTGTTTTTTCAAACTTCCGTACAACCAAACAGGTGAAGTAATCGTGCTGATTGACATTCCACGTGCAATGGTGACTTTTCGTGAACAGAGTTCACTCTTAATTTGTTTTACAATCAGCAGACTTAGGGTAGTTTCATCACTTGCAAAAACCATGCCACCGAGAAGAAGTCTTGACACCTTACAAAGAATGACTGCTATAGCGTGGGTTAAAAGTGGTTTATCTGTCCGTGAGGTTGCTAGACGGCTTGCAGTGTCACACTCTACTATCCAAAGAATTTTGGAGAGATTTCAGGCCACAGGAAGTGTGGAGGATCACCACCGGCCAGGTCGCCCTAGATGCACAAATAGACATGATGACTGGTACCTCTTGTTGTCAACCCTGCGCCATCGAACAGTGACTTGTTCCACTCTAAGATGTCAGCTGAGACAAACTGTAAACGTTAATGTCATTCAAAGCACCATTCGCAGACGTTTACATGAATTTGGACTGGCTGCTGCTCGACGTCCTGCAGTCAGAATCCCTCTTACTCCTGCTCATCGCAGAGCCCGTGTTGCTTGGTGTCGCGAGCACATCCGATGGGCTTGACAACAATGGAGTCAAGTTCTCTTCACTGATGAATCTCGTTTCACTGCCAGCTCATTCACCTGACCTTTCTCCGATTGAGCACCTCTGGGATGTCCTTGGTCGAAGATTGTCAACAAATTACCCCATGCCAATGGATGTATCACAGCTGACTGCATTTCTGCTTCAGGAATGGCAAGCTGTTCCTCCGGATATTCTTCGGACCCTTGTGGACTCGATGCGTCTACGCTGTCTTGAATGCCTTGCTGCAAACGGTGGTCATACCCGATTTTGAAATGTCTTTGTCCAATATCTATTGTGTGACTTTTGAAAAGGTGGGTGACACACTTTACAGCTTCATTGCGTTTGAATGTGTGTTTCCATTTCTTTACGTGACATGTCAATTTGGTATTCAATAAATGCCGTTTTGACTGATACCAATTACGTTTATATCAGATTTGTTTTATGATTTCTACCAAGGTTTTTCTAAGTGGCCCTTGACTTTTGACGAGTAGTATATTACCATGTGAATATTAATATGTGAAAATCGCTAGTGGATGTCCCAGTCATTTGAGGCTGGCAACCTCAGTGTATAGAATGATGATTTCATGAACCACTACTGCACGGGCCGACGACTGCTTTTATTGCTAGTTTCTTAAAGAGAACTAAACGCATCAGTAGTCCCAAGTTCCATATGGAGCAGGGTGGGAAAGATGAAAGAAATGATGTACATTTTAATTATAATACTTACAGTTTCAAACCAGTGTAAATGTCAATGTTAACATATTCACTTTAAAATTAATGGAAGTTTCAAACTTTTCAAAACAGTGTAAACATGAATGAAAACATACTCAATTTATATTGTAAACACTTTTCAATCAGTGGAAATGTAAATGTAAATATATTCTATCTGTACTATTAAACTTTTCATTTAAATGTAAAGTAACTATAAAAGATATTCAATTTAAATGTAAAGAAAGTTCTCTCGGTGGATTAAAGTTAATTCTCATCGAGGGTAAATTCTGAGTAAATGGGATGGTAGAATAGGAAAAAGGGGACACAAAAGTATGTGTCGGGAAACGCAGTACTCAGGGGAGCTCTTCGTTTCTATTCTTTTAACATAGTTGTTGGTGATGGTAACAATTGAAGGGTATTTTCTCTGGAACAAGAAGGGAACAGTGGCCTGAGCTTTAAGACGAGGGACCAACTGTGCATACTCTCCCTGATACTCCAGGGAACGAGCTGCACCCTACAACCTTGACCAGTGACAAGCGTGAGAAGTGTAAAAAGAACCAACCCAGTGGGAGCAGAAACAACCACTGGCAGCTAAGTGCAATATATAAGCTGCCAAAGTGAATTTTTTTCATAGAACCCACTATCTATCAATGATGAACCTTTTCTTTTAAACTGGTCAATTATTTTCGAACTGTTAAAACTTAAGTGATTATTAAATTTTGTTATTATAACTTTACAAATTTAACTTCGATTTTAATCATTTTAAATGTACTGCATGTTTGTCTCAGTCAATTTACTACACATACTCTAAACAGAGCTATACCAGAATAATAAGAATTCCACTGAGTAAATCGGAGGTGGGGGCTTGAACGAGCTAAGATTAATCATTCCTTAATTCTTCACAAAAGTTGTTTGCAGATTCTAGAATTAACGTGCTCAGCCAATGCAGCATTGTTTTCGCTTATCTGAATATCTTGTGAAAACTCCATTGAGATAGAAACGTCATTACCCTTCTATTTACAAAGCTGCCAAGAGTAATCTTGTGCGAAGGTAGATACCTTTGAAGCCCATATGAGATACTCTTGAGTTTTGGCCACTGCTGGACCACTACTGCAAAGCAGGGGAGGCAATACCGTCACTTATTCAATTATTCAGTCCGTCTATTCATCAGTCAGTCAATACATTGTTCAGTCGGTAAGAAAGTCAATCATTCATTCAGTCTACCAATAAATCAATCCATCTTTTCGTACATCAGTTCGTAAGTCAGTCCGTCAAATTAGCTGTCTATTCATTGTCCGTCAGTCAGTCCATCCGCCAATCATCAGGAGTACATAAGTCAGTCACTCTGTCCGTCAGTCAATACATGAATCAGTCCATTAGTAAGTCTGACATTTAATATTTCGTCACTTTGTGGGATGGGGGAAGTGGTTCTTGTAAAAAATTAATTATGACAAATAAAAGTAAGTTAAATAATAAATCAAAAGCCTCACGCTTTAACACTTCGCTCCCTCCCCTTAAAAATGTTTATTTTATTTATAATTGTCTCTGTGTTTTGCATCTCAAGCAGTGTGACAGTCCACGAAAAACTGCTAAAGGAAAATTGCCAGGAGTATTGGTAATCTTTACAGTTGTCTCTTGGTCATCTAATTGTGATCTTTCATCGTCACAAAGCTCCATAATGAACTCTTCCCATCGTTGTATCCAGAACCAGAGCACAGTATTTTAGTTCTGCACATTTGGAGAGCCCCTTTGAGTGGTGAGGAATGCACGGTATGCCACACGCCTCTTACTCTTAGCTTGGAACCAGATGTGATGGTCCTTTGATTGCCAGCCAATCTGGAGAAACGAGCTCATTTCCTCAACTCAACACGTTTCGGAATGGTAGAAAAGCCACAGGAAACGCTTAGATCTATAGTGTAGATAATACCAAGGAGTCTTCAACTTGATATTGGCTGCAAAAGAGCAAGAAGCTCAGCAGCCCTAGTTAAACAACAACAACATGGCAAGTTACAATCGTGACTATCTGATTATGACAATGTACCTATCATAACACACTCCTCAGGGTCTGCTACCATGCCCTTCATCCCATATCTGGCGGCATCCTTCGCCAAGCGGGTGACAAATTTCTTCTGCTGTGGAAAATTAAATCAGTACTTAAAAAGTTAATTAATTTGTTTCTCTTGCCTGTTATGCTCTATTTAGATTGTAGCTTTCTTTTCTGTTTTATGTATGAATTGCTTTTTGTTCCATGCTGTTTTGTCATACTTGTATTTATTTATTCTTAAACTTCTGTGCTTCAAATCAACTGGCTATAGGAGGAAGCATGTTTCCACATAAGAGAATACACAAGGCAACATGGATATCACCAGACCATAGAACAGAAAATCAGATTGATCATATATGCATAAACAAGAAGTTTAGATCATCATTGCAGGATGTAAAGGTATATAGAGGAGCAGATGTGGCATCAGATCACCACCTTCTGATAGCCAAAGTAAAAATGAAACTCAAGAGATATGCAACAATGCAAAATTATAGACAACAATTTAATGTAGGACATCTAAGAAATCAAGAAACAAGAGACAAATTTGCGGTCACAGTATCAAACAAATTCCAAGTGCTCCAACAGCTGGAAGATGTACAGAATACAGAAGACTATTGGTAGCAAATCAAAACGGTATGGAATGAGACATGTGAAGAAATACTGGGGAAAAGGGAACAACAACAAAAAGCATGGATAACAACAGAAACCATCAATAAGATAAAAGACAGAAAAAACAAGAAAGCAGATTTAAACACAAGCAAAACCAGAAGTTCCAAAGCCAAGGCTCAAGAAGTGTACACAGAAGCAAACAAAGAAGTAAAAAGAAGTATCAAAAGAGACAAGAGGAAGTATATTGAGGAGTTGGCAAGAGAGGCAGAAGATGCTGCAGCCAAAGGACATATGAGAGAACTGTATAGCAGCACAAAGAAGCTAACAGGGAAATACAAGCAAACAAGTTGCCTCATAAAAGACAAGAATGGGAAACTGCTCAGCAATATACAGGAGCAAATGAAGAGGTGGACAGAATATTTTGGTGACCTTCTCAATAGACCAGCTCCACAAAACCCCCCTGACATCCAGCCAGCAGAAGAAGAGCTACAAATTAACGGTGAAAGACCAACAAAGGAAGAAATAAAGAAAGCCATAAAGCTTCTAAGAGATGGAAAAGCGGCTGGACCTGATGGCATTCCAGCAGAGGCCACCAAAGCACATATCGACACGGCTACAGAGATGTTATATACATTACTTGGTAAAGTCTGGGAAAAGGAAGAGATACCAGCAGAATGGAAGGATATCTGGTTAAGTTGCCTTAGAAGAGTGCACAAATTATAGAAGAATAATGTTACTATAAGAGCAAGGAAAAGTATTAAACAGGATTATCCTTGAGAGATTAAAAGAGTCCATAGACAAGAAACTGAGAGATGAACAAGCAGGTTTTCGACAAAACAGATCATGTACAGACCAGATAGCCACTTTGAGAATAATAGTTGAACAAAGTCTGGAATGGAATTCACCATTATACATCGGATTTGTGGACTACGAAAAGGCATTTGACAGTGTAGACAGAGAATCACTTTGGAAATTGATGAGGCATTATGGAGTTCCCCTGAAGATCATTAATTTAATAAAGAAAACATATGAAGACATGACATGCAGAGTTCTTCACGAAGGACAGCTTACAGAACCGTTTGGGATAAGAACAGGAGTGCGACAGGGATTCCTCTTGTCACCATTTCTTTTCTTACTAGCAATAGACTGGGTTATGAGATCATCGACAACACACAACAGAAATGGAATCCAGTGGACGCTGACTAAGCAGTTGGATGATCTGGATTTTGCTGATGACTTGGCTCTTCTGTCCCATAACCGTAATCAGATGCAGGACAAATTGAAAACACTCGATGAGAGGTCACAGCAATTGGGTCTGAAAATACACAGGGAAAAGACAAAAATAATGAGAATAAATGCAGGTAATGATAACAGGGTTGAACTTGAAGAAACACTAATACAAGGTGTAGAATCGTACACATATCTTGGCAGTAATATAGACAAAGTTGGAGGGATAGACAGCGATATCAAAATAAGAATACAAAAGGCAAGAGGAGCTTTCATTGCATTGGGAAATATATGGAGATCAAGAGAAATCGGATCCAACACGAAAATAAGAATCTTCAACTCAAATGTGAAGTCAGTTCTACTGTATGGCTCTGAGACATGGAGAACAACGAAGACAACTACAAAAATGCTACAGACTTTCATAAATGGGTGCTTGCGTAGAATAGAGGGATTAAAATGGTATGACAAGGTTACCAACGGGGAACTGATGACAAGAACTAGACAAGTGCCAGTGGAACAAGAGGTGAGAAGAAGACGATGGCGATGGATAGGACACACACTGAGAAAACCTGTTGATAGCATTACAAGGCAGTCCTTGTTCTGGAACCCCCAGGGCAAGAGAGGCAGAGGTAGACCAAGAAGCACATGGAGAAGAGAGCTGGAAACAGAGGTGAAAATGATGAGGAGAACATGGAAAGAACTTGAGATGATGGCACGTGACAGGAGGACTTGGCATGTGTTTGTTGAAGGCCTATGCTCCTTTGGGAGTGGAGGGTTATGAATGAATGAATGAATCCGTTGATTAATTTAAATTAACATGTTGTATCATTGCTTTCTTTCACTACACACATTTAATTGCTGGTCATTCTTCATTTCCTTTCATCTCCTCTTTTCACTTTCCACTTATTAATTCATAGTTAGTTTATACTTGATATACTTCATCTCTGTTTGAATTTGATGTTTGATTCTATTTGCATACTTCATCTTCATACTCTACACATACTTCCATTCCTCTTTGGGTGCTTTTTGCACTATATGTTTTGAACATAGCTCAACTGAGTATGTGTTAGTTTTTTAAAAATAAAGAAAGAGTTCTTATGTTCTTAGTAGTAGTTGGGGGAGAGATACGTGTGAGCTGGGCTCACATGTCAAGCAGTTAGTTCGCGCTTGAGCGAAGATTTACTGAGTTGTACTGAGAAACTATAATCTCGGGCAGTATGTATCTGGCAGAGCTTGGAGACGGTTTATAGTCTCGCTAGTGTGTCCAGAGTGTGTTTTGAAGGGAAGAGATTCGATATATATATATACTATTCAAATGCCATGGATTTTTCGGATTACAATATATAGTGAGTTGCTGTGTATGCAACCAATTTCATTCTGGATTATTACCACATGTTTGACATTGTAACATTTTCAACGATCATATTCCTAGGGAGGATATTTGCTAATGCAATGTATAGTGAGTTTCTGTGTATGCAACCAATTTCATTCTGGATTATTACCACAATTTGACAATGTATTTTCTCAACAATTGACTGTTCCTTGATTCGCTATTCATGCGATCTGATTCATTTTATAACCTGTGACAATGTACTATCCGTAATGTCAATGTTGCTGTGATCAATAAATGGTGTATGTGTTGGAAAAACCTTATTCGTCTTTCCCGTTGATGGATTTCCTGACCTTACGTTACTGTCGTGTGGGTGATAATAGAATATAGACCAACCTGAAGAACTCATGACATTCGCTCATATATATTATACAACTGTCGGCCACTACAGTAAGCCCGACCTTGCTGACGTGAACATTGTCAGCTGTGCCAGACAGTATCACTATCTTCCATACAACCCCCACACATACACATACAGAAGTGACAGCCAAAAGAAACACAGCAACATACACAAAGAAAAATGTCTTCCACACAAGTTTTGGCACTAGTCTTCAACTATCCTGGACTTTAGTAACGTTTATCATCATAGACTATCGTTCTTGACTGCTCACCAAATCACCAGAATGAGTTTTACTATACTCATCTTTTGCTATACAATGTCCTTTCACTGGTGTGACACACCACACTGTTGCTGACAGTCTGTTCCTTTAGCCCACCCAATGACTGAGGGGGACTAAGGTCTGGAACAGATTCAATCACTGTGCTCCTTGAGAATATAGGCAGCGGGATTGACTGACTTCTGACTTCAGCTCAAGACTCGAATATGAACCTGGAACCAGGAGTAATATGTGGCTGTTCTGTGGTATGGAGCACACATATTGTCACGAGAGGGTAGATTGTTATTGAATTTGATAAGATATCCTGGACATAAAGGTGCATCAGATGATACCAGGAAAGTGCCAGATAAGAGTCTGGTCTTATCAGTAATACCCCTTCTCTGAAAAGAGTAAGGGTGTATAGACAACAAAGGTAGGGTCAAGTTGTATAAGTTACCAGAGAAGAAGGTAATGTAATACTCTGATTCCTTATTTGCTACCTCTCCAGATCCTCCTCTGTTAATATGGTATTTATTATTGATATTAACTCTGCTAGGGGTAATTATTTAATTCAATTCACCAACAAGAACTGTAACTTAATTTAAAGAATTTAAGTAAGTCTACTGGTGAATATTTACAATTTATATGTACATTTACTCTTTTCTATTTGAAAAGTTTTAAACGAACTCATATTACAACAAGAATTAAATACTAAAAGTTCAACAAAGTCTTTCACTGAATCCAAATGTCTATCACTATGGAGAAAGTCTTGTTGGGTGGGGTTCTGTCTCTGATTAAGTACTATTTGTTAATTTCACAGTCATGATTGAATGTCTACATTGCTTTTGTCATCACTAATTGTCTAGTTTATGTTTGGTGAACAGGGATAGTCTGTACAGCTGCCTTTGTGGGCAACTTATCTGAGCCCAGGAAAATGGCTACCTCTGATATTGGATCGAAATCCTCGCTGGAATTCTTCCAAGTGGTGTACACGCGATGTCTGGCCCTCTGACATATACCGGCACTGCATCCGTTGTAAATCTCAGTAACAGATGCCTCTTGTATATTGGTTTTGCTTACAGGATAAAACCTGAAAAGGAGTTAAAAGCAATCCCTGTATTTTTCTATCCGTATCCCTCTTTCACACAGATGGGGATGATAGACAGTTTCAGACAGAGTGCTAGCAGATGCACAAGATATAGTATAGTAGCAACAATCAATTCGGTTCACTGTGATCACAACTTTCTTCTACATTCTTAATTATAATCCTTTTCCCAAGATTCGCCTCCCTACAATAATTTGGTGGTGAATAAAACTACTAAGTGATATATCAAACTATACAGTAATCCAATTACTTTCATCCTCCCTCATGTTCCTGGCATGTAATTCATTGCAGAAACACGTCTACACACTCCTTATCGCACACTGTAGTGAATTAATAGGAATACATATAATGATATATACACACACACACACACACACACATATATATATATATATATATATATATATATATATATATATATATATATATATATATATATATATATATTCTTTCTTACCCCCAGACATACACAGGCGAGCTGTTAATGGGTCAGAATGATCTGCTCTCAGGTACAAAATGGAAAAGTCAATTTTTATTACCAATTTTACCGCTTCTTCTGCTCGCTGTGCGTTTCAATCTAATGGCCTCAATTTAGCAACGGCAAGGTCTATTATATACAGCACATCCGGCGTATCGGAGAGCAGTGGCTAACGGGGTGCTGCTTATCTCAAAATGAGGCATAATTTTTCTCGCTGTTGAATTATGAAAAACTATTATCCCAATTATCTTTCTTATTTCTGGAGCGATTTTATTCATCTAAAGCTTAAATTACACCCTGAATTATTCTACATATTTCTAGTAAACAACCTTTTCCATTCCTAACTGTATTTTATTCTATTCGTACTTTAAACTGCTAAATTATGGACTAACCTGATGTATCTATGCATTCGACCAACGATTTCTCCCGTCCTTTAGTACTTGTTGTAAAAGTCTCTGCACCTACTTGCAGATCAATATCTCTAATATCGCATCGGTACCCTCTTTCAGGTGGTACTTTACTCCTGAGGTTGTATTTAAATTTCCTTCTCAAGTGATTTGCACACATTCGACTTCATTCTAGACTGCCTAATATTTATGTAAACACGGCCTGATGGCGCGATTTCGTTGGTCGGGATATTCTAAAGTATTTCCAATGTATGGCGCGCGGTGTGGTCAGAGTTAAGCAGAATTCATGTTTTGAGACAGACGTCACTTCGCGACATAGCCTCCCCATTCAAAAGCGTAAACCGTCTGTTGAAGCTTCCTGTCTGGATTCACAGTCACGTCATTCTACCAATATGGGGTTTACTCTGCCTTCCTACTCTTCTGGTTTCCGTCAGGTGGGTGCCTACTATTGTCTACTTGCTTCTTCTTAATTCATGCTATTTCTTGCTGAGCTGCTTGATATCTTTCAGCAACTGTCAAAATATCCCCCAACCTCTCTGCACCTTGTTCCATAAGAAATTTTCTCATGTCTGGAGGCATAGACTCTCTCACTTATTCCATCATGACCATTTCTTTTAGGTCTTGACATTTTCCCAGAGCAGTCCACTTCTCCAAGTAGGTTTCTAATCTGGCAGAGAATTGGTGGTAGGTTTCTCCAGAAAGTAGCTTAGCAGTTCTGAATTTCTTCCTATAAAATTCTGAGTTCTTTTCATTTCGAACCAGCAATGCCTGCTTCAAGATTTCATAATCTTCCTGTTCCTCTTTTCCCAGTTTTTCGAAAACTTCATAAGAGACTCCTCTCCGGTCTTGTGATAACTTAAGGCTCCATGTCTCCTTCTCTAAGCCATAGTACCTCTCATAACCTCTCATATTTACTTAGATAAGACTCAATTGCATCCTCTTTCTCCACAAATGAGGCACCATTTGAGGCACCTTGAATTACACTAGTGTCAGAGATAGTTGAACTACAGCCATTACCTGTACCATGTCCTTGAAGTTCAAGCTCTTTCAATCTCAATTCATGTTCCCTTTGCAACCTCTTTTCCTCAGCCTCCCTTTCAGCAACATGTCTTCTTTCCTCAGCTTCATTTATTCAGCTTTATTTGTTTAGCCTCCCTATCAGCTTCTAGTTGAAGTTTCTTAGCCTCTCTATCAGCTTCTATTTGTTTAGCCTCCCTATCAGCTTCTAGTTGAAGTTTCCTTTCTGTTTCCAATTTCTTATCTTCTCTTTCAATAAAGTTGTCACATTCAGTAGTGACATATTTAATAAGTTCCTCCCCACTTAACCCAAACTCCTTTGCCGCCTGCACTATAGCAGATCTAAACTTTGCCAAGTCTGCCATCCTCATACACTAAAAGTTTGCAGACACTCAAACACTCCTATCAATAGACCAATCACACACTTACTCAATACAATTCTAATTAATTAATAGACCACTGTCAGCTTATCCAGTCACCAAACTTTTGTTTCGTACTCAATTGTACTTCAACGTGCTTTATTTAGCTTTTAGTTTTTAGTAACTGTCGCATGAGATGTTTTTCTTTTATAAAGATGATATAAGTAAGGAGGAAGATGTGTAGGAAGCACATTGACCTTTAGACACTAGTTTTCACAGATGTGAGCTAGTGTTGAGGGAAAGCGTTAACAGAAGGGCACAGGTTGGTGTCAGTGATTCTCTCACCTTTTAGACTACCAACTCTTGTATTTTTCTGGCGACGACTAACTCTTTCTTACTCAAATCTTTTTGAAGATGAACTAGTAGTAACAAGTAATACAATGAGGGTTGAGTATGTTTTTTTTCTGAACAGAACATACAATCTACTAAGTCAAACTCAGACGGATGGTGAGTTACAGAATGTACATAATTACTTTAATTACAGTGGAAAATAAAATCAATGTTGTCATGTACTTTGACGTAAAAGAAATACTAGGAAATTTAGATCTGTCAGTGTCTTTGGTTCAGATAAGAATAAGAGGCTATTTTCCTCACTGACAAAAGTTTATTCCTATGGCTATTTCTTGGGGGAAGTGAATTCTGATTTTGGTCTGGGTTTTACGTAGACTTATCTGCTTGGACTTCTCCTGGTCGTCTCAGTAGGTAGGAATTACCAACTGGATAATTTGCTTCAGTTGAGCTACAGTCCAAGAGATGACTAGGCTTTTTGTTAACCTGGTTGTGAAGTTGCGTTCTAATGTTCAGGTGCTGACGAGGTGTTGTCTGCTTAAATCTATAGACTGCTCAGGGTTGCTAACTAGTGATCACCGCTAGGTTTGAGATGTAAGCACTAGTTCTCTCTGTAGCATAGAGCAACTAGGCGGTTTACTCGTAACAATTTACAGCAATCAAAATCCAGAAACTGGCTAGGATTCTGCAACTGGCTGTGGAAGATAATACAGGTAATTAATCTTCTGTTTTATACAGATATATTAACTACAGCCAGTCTGGACATTTCGTCTCAGAATGGTGCCTAATAATATATTTACCTGAACCGTAATGTCAGTCTTTTCCTTAAAGGCGACTGTCCATCTGTTTACAAATTCCTGTCTAGCAGTAGTCTCACAATCAGGTCGGGTCAGTCAGGTCAACCTATGTTATAAGCAGACGCCTGGCCATGTGCGTCCATGCGGGACTGCATTGGAGGAACGATATTTCATTCACTCGTCCATTGATCAACCTGGTTCTCTCTCTCGTTCACAATGCTTTCTTCATCACATTCCTAATACAATTAGCTTGTAGTACTTTCTCATATCAGCCAGTACTCTTACATCATTATAATGCATTAATAACATTCATAATACATAAATGCTAAATAGCTATCAATCTAATGTAAAGAATTAAAACCACAATATTACGTATTTTACACTTTTACATCAATTAACTAATCCCTTGATATTAGAGTTAGCTAATTAAGTGAATACTGAGAGTTTGCTTACCACTCATGACTTATCCACAGCTTAAGAAATAGAACTTAAGTAGCGTTTACTCTCAATCACATATACTGTAGATATGAGGTGTTGAGGCTTCTTCTATAAGCGTGCGTTGTTGTAAAGTGCAATCTTTACTATCTTGCAATATAATACATTTATATACTTATTATGTTCGCAAATATTTTGTAAACAAAGTATTTCCTTTTTTAAGTGCTTAAGGAGAAGTCATTTTTGAGTTACTTCCCTTGAAAGGAGTTCCGTCATCTTCGATCGGATTCCGCGGACAAATTTAGGCCTACTGCGATTTATTCTTTGCCTGGGTAGGAATAGATTGTTCTTGCTTCAGTATATCTATGGCCTGAATTTATACGTAGTGTTTGTATGAGTAGGACGAGTCTGTCTTATATATGGATATCTTTACATTTCTAAGTCGAACTATGTGGGTTGTCGCTAGAAAAGGTCAAAGGCTATGCAGCGGAAGTATCGCTAGCAAGGGGTGTGATTCATGGCTGTCATCCTGTCGGGATGTCGAATTTTGTTGTAGCAGGCTTTTCGCCGAAAAAGTGATCTATAAGTAGATGGGGAAAAGTGATAGTCATTTAGACATGTTGTATGTACTTTACCCCAGTGTTTATTCTCTTTTGCCAAGGAATGGCAAAGTTATATTTCGCATAGAAAGGTAAAACCACAATTTATTATGAACTTGGGCTTCGCCATCGTTGTCGATAAGCAGATGCACAGTGGTACTTTTGAAAAAGAATATTTATTCAAAGGAAGATGACATTCCTATGTATCAGCACTAGATTATATGATATTATTCAATTACCTCTATGATAGAAGCTATGAAGAAATGAGGACATTTAACGAATGACCAATTTTGGTCTGTATCCAATAGTGAGTGAAGCTCACGAGAGAAGCACAGCCATGTTGAAATCCATATACTTTGTATTTATCGAGTGAGAAAAAGGGATGCCTGTACTATCGCTCGATGAACCAAGAGATCACTGCTACATGTGAGAACCCATGTCTGGGATTCCTATATCTTTATGGAAAATATATATATTGAACTTTACGTGAAGGGATATTCGCTAGACGAGGTTAGGTCTAGGAGCCTTCCTATATATTGGTTATGGTCTGACGTGCCCAGTCAGTAAAGCCAGATGATTTACATGATGGAACTCTGAATGCTTATTTACGAATGCTCCATTATGATATTTGCCAAGCATGAATGCTAACTTAAGATGATATTCCTGTGATCAACATTATGCTGTCTATGTCGACATTTGTTCCTGTAACCATACACGTACTGTCCAAGTGTGCGTCTCATTAAATGTTATAAAAAGACCACCGTAGTTCCAGTACTTCTTGAATTCGAACAGTGTGAGTATGAGTGATGTACTACCAACCTGTCAACTCTATCGAATCATTCTACCATTCGCGTTCTGACATTCATATACACACTCATTGTCTACACTCACATTCTTGTCGGAGCCTCATCACGTTCCAGGACAAGATGACCTGTATGACCAAAACTGTGCTGGGTTTAATGAGTTGACAATCGTTACACTTTACTACACCAGTCCCAACATCTACATTTATCAACTGGTGGACATTCACGTCATTTAATAAATAAAGCGTGATTTAACAACTACTGGCCAGTATATGAGTTTAACAACTGGTGTGCCAGCTTCCTGGGTCAACCTGCACAGTGACCATATTGAGAAGTAAACTACTGAGACCAGACGTTCCTTGGGGTCTGTTACGACACACAAATACATCAACAGTACAACTCTACAGTGATGTCAGCGTGACCTGTCCTGTCGAGAGTATGCAGTAACTAGGTCAGCGTTTGTTGACATTTGGTTCGTTGGACATTTGCCATACAACTGACAGTGTTACACAGCAAGCTTGGTTGAAACATAGAACATTACACATCAGGACTGGAGAATATTTGACAGTGTTTGCGAAAGGAAATGTTATTGAACTGAGAAGTCCTACATCGATTGTTATCATTCACATCAACGATGGAGCTTCTAT